>CAKNXH010062375.1:37065-67427 GCA_932178445.1 Andricus quercusramuli
ATACTGTAAAAAATTAATCATTATTGTAATTTTTAAAAAATTACACGACGGCATCCATTTCAAATTAGGCCTTGTATAATTCAACACATTTTTCGTAAAAGATAGGAAGAATCAATAAAGGAGTTTTATAAAATTTCTTAAAGTTTTATAAAATTTGTATAAAATTTTAAAATTTGTGCTAATTTTCAAATGTCTTATGAAATTCCAATTTGTTATAGAATTAGAAAATTTAAAAATGTCACCTCCTACTGCATAATATTGAGGACTACCCAGGTTAAGATCTGAACTGGGATACACTTGTCCGTAAGAGTTCAACGCAGCACTTGATTCTGTAAAAGAAATTAAAAATGATTGTAATTCAACAAAAATTACACGGACGGAATCCATTTCAAACTAGGCAGGTTTTACATTTGATGTGAAGAATCTCTCGGAGACGAAATAAATATGTCGTTTCTCGAGTATTGTTTTGAGAAAAATAGCTATAAACAGTCAAAATTTATGAAATAAACAAAAAATTAATGTGTAACATTTTATAAAATTACAAAAATTTCAAAGGAATTTCAAATTTTTTGCTGAATAAAAAATGTGCTATAAACTTTTTTAAATATTCCTAATTTATATAAAAATGATAAAAAATAACATTTTTAAAATTTCACCTCCTGCTCCATGTTGCTGAGGACTTTGCGGTTCATTATTTTGCACGTGATAACCATGATTAGGAGGGTCCCACATAGCATTTATTTCTGTAACAAAATTAAAGATTATTATTGTAATTTGTTGTTTTTAGAGGAAATTAGGTGATCCGTATTATACCGATTTGCAAGACAAAATTTTCTACGAAGTTCTATGCGAATTTCAGCTTTGTGCTTTATTTTGTAGAAAAGCTCATATTTTTCTCTAAACGTCTATAACTTTTAAAGCACTTAAGATACATGAGATTTATTTCCAGTAATGTTCTAAATTTATACAGAAATAAAATAAAGTTTCTAATATACCTGGTTTTTTGACATTTTTGAAGGTTTACAAATTCTTAAAATCCTTACACATGGAGAAATTTTGGAAACATTTTAATTTTAATATGAGTTTCAAAAATTTTTTAAATGAAATTTTTGGTAATTTCTATTCAACCAAAAGTTTGAACTTTTTTTGAAACTTAAAAAATTTGAAAAATTCTCAAAATCTTTAAAAAATTGTAATTTCTCACAAATTTTACCATTCCATAAAATTTTACCATTTCATAGAATTTTCAAATTTTTATAAAATTTCAAAATTTTGGCTATACTTTCGAAATTGTCACCCAAGAATATTTACTTGATACTTGGCCTAGGGGTTCCCTTCAGACCCTAGTTGAACGCACTGAAAGGATTTCTGGCCCAGATCAATATAAATTAATTTATTCATCATAAGATTTAAAAATTTGTCTGTGTCTGGGTGCGCCGAAAGCTGAAGAAGATGGAAAAGGGGATGGACTAGTCGTACCGAAAATTCGGCCTATGAAATATATTGGACTAGTTCATAAAATTTCAAAGTGTTTTACAATTTCCTATTTTTTCCGAGATTTTTATTAAATTTGAAAACGTTTATAAAATTAAAAAAATTAGAAAAATTCCAAAAATTGTCAAAATTTACCATAAATTTTCACAATTTTCCTAAATTTATACTAGAATAGAAACAAAGTTTCAAAAATTTCTATTAATTTCCAAAATTTCTATTAGTTGTCCTAAATTTTTATAAAATTCAAAATTTGTGTAAAACTTCAATATTTGTATGAAACAAAAAAATTTTGTTATAAAATCTAAAAATTTCAGTAATATTTTAATAAAATTTCTAAATTCAATTTATATTAAATTTCATAAAAAATGACATTCTCACTATTTATAAAATTTCATATTTTTTCTAAAATTTAAAAATTGTTAGAAAATTTAAAAACTTTCAAAAAATTACAAAATTTCAAAAAATTCTGAAATTTACCATTATTTATTAATTTTTATCAATTTTTAAAATTTTCTATAAAATTCTTAATCGTCAAAATCTTGAAAGTTTTGGTAGGTTTTAAAAGTCTTGAAATCTGTTAAATTTCGAGGACTTTTATCGAATTTCTGAAAGTTTTATAAAATTTTCGTAAGATGTTAAAATTTCTTTTGAATAAACTGAGGGAGTTAGAAAAGGGGACGAACTAGTTGTACAGAAAATTCGGCTTATGGCAAATATTTGACTAGTTGATAAAATTTCAAAGTCTTTATTAAAGTTCAACTTTTTTTTAAATTCTTAAAGTTTTATAAAAAATTTATAAAATTTGAAAATTTATATAGAATTTCAAAATTTCAAAATTTTCATCAAATTTCTGAACTTTTATAAAATTTTCAAAATTTTATCAACAGGAAATTGACTATGAATTTCCGAAAATGTCTCAAATTCACCATAACATTCATGTACGAATATTAAAAATTGTATGATATTAGGCACACTCACCCAGAAAATGGATAAAAAATTCGGTTGTCAAGAGTAGAATCCTCTTGTGGATCTTCATTTTGTCAGTCTATCGAGACAGCTTCCGGGGACGATGACTGATAATGAGGAAGATTTTCAACGATATATATATACTGAACAGTATCCGGGCACTTAAGCTTTTGATAAGACGCAAAACCTTCAAAACTATTAGAATTGAGAAGGCGGCAGTAATACTACGTCGCAGAGGCAATGGCATATTTTCAAAGCCAGTACAAACAGTTAAAAATACAAACATTTCATAGACCACCCAATCTGTCTTTTTTTCCTTATTAGATATCAGAGCCACCGAAAAAAATTTTGTCCAAGTGTGGAGATTGGCAATAATTAGTGGTTGTGGTGGGGCAAAGAAGCGGGACGAGAGATACACTGGAATATTAAAAAATCCAGTGGCTACAAAAGAAGAGAGTACCCATACATTTCGGGCAGATTCTTCATTTTCAAAATTTTTCTTATGATGAAAAGAAAGAACCTCCCCCCCCCTCAGACACACATTTCCGCTTACGATATTTTTTATGAACAAAAAAATACCTTTTCCTATTTGAGAACTCTTCCAAGAAAGAGCCTAACCTTCCTTTCTAAAATTGAAAAAAAAATCACACTGATTTCGATAAAAGGCCAAAATTGGAAAAAAGTTGGAAATTTTTGCATTTGAAATCCTCCGAATCATATATTTGTAAATTTGGCTTCAAGCAGGATGTCTAGTATCCTGGAAATCCTTGAAAACCTAAAAAAGTCCTTGAAATTCGCTTTTACCTGGAAAAACCTGGAAAAGTTCGTTTGAAGACAAAATAAATTTTTAAAACTTTTTCTTTGCTGAACGAAAAAAGATTACCTTTATAACAAGAGATTGTTTACTTTATCACGATGAAAATCACGAAGCTACAATCGAAATGGTATTTGAATATTAATGGTTAGAGCGAATAAAAAATTGTTTGGGGTAAAGTTAGAGAATTTTGAGAATGAAGTTTTGACTCCCCTGATGTAATGTTCTTGTTAGTAATTCATTTGGTTACAAATTCAACCATTTTTATTAAAAACTCATACTTTTTAATTGAAATACTTAGGGGGAAATCCCCTAAGCCTGGTCGGCTCCTAAAGCCGGACAGAATTTGAATCAGTGCGAAGAAGCGCGCCAATTTGTTACTTCTGCCGCGGTCAGAAAGCTTCACCCAAGTGAAGTCGTCGTGGAGCGTTGTGCGAATTTTAAGGTTAGTAAAAATTTTGTTCGAAGTAATTTTTTGGGGTATGTAAATATTATTTGAAGAATGGGATGATAGTCATTGTTATTAATTATTATTGCTATTGTGCTAATCTGATAACTCATGCGTTTTTTGTGATTCATAAGACACAATGTGAATGAGAATTTTTCTTGTATGCATCTCAGGATCCCTAAGTTAGGACACTCTGAAAGTCCTTCAATACCGGACAGTTTTACAGCAAGTTTGTTTTTGTTGTAGTTATTTTATTTGTGTTTCGTTTTTCAGATTCAACATGGGTAGATCGAAGCCGAGATGCGAGAATGCCCAAAAACATTCAACATTGAAAAAAGCCATCGATAAGGCGATGTAAAAAAAATTTTCCCTCAGAAAATCATCTGAAGTCTACAACATACCAAAAAGTAAACTGCTCGAATACATTGGAAAATTAAAACGAGGAGGAGAAATAAAACTACCACTCAAAAAAGGAAGATTTGGCCCTGCTTTTACCGAGGAGTACGAAGAAGTTCTAACTGCGCACGTGGTGGATATGTCAAATAGGTGCATGCCTTTAAATAGAAAAGAATTTCTCAAATTGGCTTTAGATCTTGCGCAGCAATTAAAACTAAACCATCGATTTAAAATGGCCAAGAAAAGTGCTGGTAAACATTTTTACTACGATTTTATCAAACGCCATCCAGATCTCAGCTTGAGAAAGCCTGAGTCAACGAGTCTGATGAGAGCTGTTGGTTTTCATAGGCCTCAAGTTGAACGGTTCTTCAACAATTTAAAAAATCTTTGTCAAAAATATAATTTTGGTCCATCGAACATCTGTAACTGTGACGAAACAGGGGTTAGGACTGTCCAGAAGCACAAGACCCACAAACTGCAGCCCTTACACTGTAAAAACTAGATATCGCTTTTTTTACGGTATCAATTTTTAGGTGTCCTGTTGTTGAATAGGAGAACTTCATACTGTTATTTTCAATGTAAAGCACATGAATCTGGGTTCCCACCAGCGGTCTCATTTTAGTACCACTGGAGATTGTTGTTGTGGATGAGGGCAAACTCCGGTGTAAGAATAACAGAATATGAAATAGCTGCAATTGTGTCGCAAGCTTTCACTCGCGTTGCACGTTTGGATATAGAAAAATCTGGATTTAAGTGCACTGGAATTTTGCCTCTGATTCCAAATGTTTTCACAGATTCAGATTTTCAGCCATCAGCTCTAACCGATGTGCCTATGTAGTCTGATGCTGAACTTCAGCATCAGCCTTCAGCAGCTGACCTGAACATTTCCAATGACGCCAATACGGGTACACCCGAATATTTGCCTCAGGAGTCTTTCGACGTAAATGAAAAGGAGAATGATGATATTCATCCGTCAACAAGCGAAGCAATTCTCACTGTAATTCATCAGCTATCACCAGTCCCAAGCGCTGCGGCAAAAAGAGCCGTGAGTCGACGACGAAGAGCTGAGAAAAGTGAGATTTTAACATCCTCTCCCTACAAAAATGCGCTCATTGAAAATATGGCAAAAAAGGCTAAGCCTTAAGTACTTAAAATACAACTGAAATTCAAAAAAACTAACGACCCGACTACAATAAAAAGGAGCAAAAAATCAACTGTCACTCCAAAGACAACGATATCTCAAACGTCAAAATCATCAACATCAGTGACTGAAAAAGCAGCAACTTGTTTAATCTGCCAAAAAGATAATGATGAATATTGGATTTGCTGTCAAGCTTGCAATCAGTGGGCTCATGAAGCGTGTGCTGATGTTGAAGAGGGCTCAGATAGCTACATTTGTGATTTGTGCAGGTTGCACAATTAAAAATTTGTGATTCTGGTCAAATTTTATTAGAATTAAGATGAGTTTTCTCTATTAACAGTTGATTTGTTCTATTGAGATAATCTAACGAATTATTTGTTAAAATAAGTTTTAAGTCTAAAAATGAACGTAAAGTTGGCTGTCCGTCTTTAGGGGACCTTTTTGAAAACGTCCTTTTTTCTATCCTAATTATTCCTCAGTATCCACTACATTTAAAGTAACATTTGAGACTGCTGATATATCTGTGTTGATTAGGTATATAGGCGAGCGCTTATTAAAGTGAAATAAACAAATTAGATTATTACAAGATTTTTTTTATTTTTGTTATTCCTTAAGTGTCCGGTTCTAAGGGACATCCCCCTACTATTACATTATTCGTTGAGAATTCATATTTTTTATTAGAAAATTCAACTTTTTGGTAAAAATGCCTCTTTTTGGTTGAAAAATAATTTTTTTTAACTAAAAAGTAACTATTTCATTTTTGGCTGAAAATTTATATTTTTTAAATTGAAAATTCAATCACTTGGGTAGAAACATGAACAACTTTGTTGAACATTTATTTGTTTGAGGGTTGATCTCTTTGATTGCAAAATTGAATATTTTGTTGAAAATTCTTTTTTTTTCATTTAAAATTAATTTTTTAACCTACAAATGTAACTTTTCCATTCTTATGAAAATTTGTATTTTCGGATTAAAAATGCTGTCTTCTGGCTTGAATGTTCAAAGATTTCTTTCACATTTTTCCCTGTCTAGGATGAAAAATCTTTATATTTTGAAAATTCGTCTTTTTGATTACAAAATTCGCCTCTTTGGTAGAAAATTAATAATTTCGGGTTGAAATTCTGCTATTTTGTTGAATTTTTTTTTCAACTCTCTGGTTGAAAATTGAACTATTTTATTGAAAATTCGTTTTTTGTAGTAGCCAATAATAGGAAAAATGTTGTAATAACCTATCTTTCATAGATTTACGTTACTTCACGATATTTCATGATGATACAAGAAACAGAAAAAATTTTATAAGCGAATTATTCGTTGAAATTGTGTCATAATGAAAAACATTTCTTTTTAGATCATTCTCATTAATATTATGAACAAGAAACTTCCATTTTTTTGATAAAATTTATAATTTTCAAACAAATATAATGAACAAATGCATTTTTTGATCGTTTGTCAACAGAAAAATGATTTTTCATGTCATTTTCTTTAAATTAGGAACTTCATGATAATTTCAGCAAAATTCATAATTTTTTGATAAAACAAAAAAAATACTTCTCCACTAAACAGTTAAATTTTTAACCAAAGACATGAGCCTTCAATCAAAAAAATAAATTTTTTACAGTGTAGTGTAACTTTTACCCAAGTAGTTCAATTTTCAATTCATCATGATTAATTTTCAAGAAAATAGTTAAACTTTCAACAAAAGAGATGAATTTCTAAACAAAAATATAACTCATTAAAAAAAATGATTTCTTAACAAAGTGATTCAACGAAATCTTTCAAAGAAAATAGTTCAATACTCAAACAGATTTGTACTAAAACAGAAAAGCTCTTAGTTCATTCTTTAACACCAAAATGTGAATTCTAAACAAAAACTAAATTTTCTGCGGGATAGTTAACTTTCAACAAAACAGTAGAATTTTCAAGCAAATGTATGACTTTCTAACAAAGTAGTTTTATTTTCTACCAAACAGTTGCATTTTCATCCTAAAAGATTAAATTTCTCTTCAAAGAGATGAATTTTTTTAAAAAAAGGGACAACTTTTTTGAAGTTGAACTTCCATCCAGAAAAGCTCTCAGTTCATTTTTTAACACCAAAATGTGAATTCCAAACAAAAAGTAAATTTTCTACAGAATAGTTAATTTTTCAATAAAACGGCAAAATTTTCAACCAAATAGTTGCATTTTTGTCCAAGAAGAATGAAAATTCTACTAAGACATGTGAATTTTTAAATCAAGAAGACAAATTTGCAAAAAAAGAGTTGAATTTTCATGCAAAAGGATCTCAATAGACTTTTCTACAGAAAAATCAAATTTTTTGATAAAAAGTAAGTTTTTTAGAAAATAGTAGAATCTTCAACAATTTTTTCTGTCCAGGAAAGATGCAATATTACTACTAAAAAAAGATGAACTTCTAAATTAAAAAGACAAATTTTCAGAAAAAATATTTTTTATCCAGGTTAATAATATAAAAGAAGAGTTGAATTTTCAGCCCAAAAAGTCGAACATTCAACAAAACAATTGAATTTGCAAAAACAAAATATGTCTTCTCAAGAAAATTGATAATTTTTCAACAAAATAATAAAATATATAACAAAAAAGATAATCTTCAGGAGAAAGTTTTTTGCGAATTTGCAAAATTAACCTACATGAGTGAAGGACCCCCTCCCCCCTACCGTAACAAAATATCTCGACTCCCCCCCCCCTGATCTGTTGCGTAATTTAAGTACGATCTCTGGTCAAAGAAGTATTTTTCAGTTCTCAAACAATGTTGCTCTCTGGCTTGAAATTGGTAAAATTGATCTAATTACCAGTGAAGTTTTTCAGATTTGAAAATTACTAGTTCTAATAGTCAACATATTTTTCTAATTCGAAGTGGATAACTAATTGCTGGGGTAAAATTTTTATCTCCATTGAAACACGAAGAAGGCCATACCGTGACATTGATAACGAGACCTAGTCTGCATTTAATGGGTCAACATGGGATCAATATTTGAAATTTTTTTGAAATTTGAAATTTATTTACCAAAAAAATATTTACATTAAATAACAATGCAAACATCCTACAGAGACACGAGATGTGTCTGTGCGTAGGTTTGGCAACTTATAACTAAAAACTTAAAACTAAAAATACAAATAAAATAACAATATATGTATAAATCTTTTGCGTGAAATCGTATTTAACAAGAATTATTTTTTTTATTGCTATTAACAGTACTTATACAATATCTTTTATGTATTCTTTTAGTTTATTTTTAATCATATATTTGTTGTAAGACAACATTTTCAGATCTGGATCTAACTTATTAAATAACTCTATGGCCTAAAATCTGCTATTTTGAGTGATATTGGTTTTATTAACCTTAGGCAATGGTATTGATTTACATCGTGTCGAACTTCCAGATTGCAAAAATTTACATTTCAGTTCATAATAGTTATATAAGAGAGACTGAAGGTAAAAGCATTGTCGTATATTAAGCGGAATTTTATCTTTAACCGAATTTTCCATTTTTATCCTTTTTAATATCCTAGTTTGGGTATTTTGAAGAGTATCGATTACACCATTGTAAGCCCCACCCCACGCAATTATTCCATAGGTGGCTATGCTATGAAATAATGCATAGTATATGGTTAACAATGTATTATTTTGCATAAATTTATATATTCTTGAGGTAACAAAAATTAAATATTTAGATTTGTTCAGTATATATTCAACATGACTTTCCCACTTCAGTTGGCTGTCAATAATTACTCCTAAATATTTACAAGAATTAACTCTTCTCAACGCATAACCATTAATGTTTATTTCGATGTCTTTTTCATTTGGTACACTATCTATATAACTCCCAAAAGTTATATAGACAGTTTTAGCAAGGTTTAAAGATAATTGGTTCAGTTGTAACCATTTCTGTATCGTTAGTAAATATGTATTCATATTATTTTCAGCCTCTTTTCAGGTTTTACTGCTACTTATCACTACCGTATCTTCAGCATATGATAAAATTGATCCATATTGTGAGGTGTGTAATAGATCATTAATGTATAAAATGAAAAGCAAAGGCCCCAGTATGGTGCCTTGTGGAACACCCGTGATTAGTTTATCTTTGTTACTATTTTTGTTATTAATTCTAACATACTGATATCTATTAGTTAGGTAGCTCTTAATTAGATCTAACATTTTTCCTCTGACTCCATAGTTATCTAATTTGTTGAATAAAATTTCGTGATTAACAGTATCGAATGCTTTAGCCAGATCTCAAAATGCTGCAATAACTGGTTCATTGTTATCAATTTTATCACATATTAAATTATTCATGAAAGATAAAGCATCATTCGTACCTCTATTCTTTTGGAAACCATATTGCTTATTTGATATTATTTTACATTCCTTCACAAATTTGTACAGTCTTCCATGTATAATTTTTTCTAGAATCTTTGCTAAATTTGAAATTAACGATATAGGCCTATAGTTAGTGGTCAGACGTTTATACCCACTTTTATAGATTGGGACAATTTCTGCAGTTTTAAGTGCATCTGGCCAGATAGAATTTTCAATGCAGGTATTAAAAATGTACTCAAGAGGAATTGTTATGTAAGGTGCTATACTTTTTAACATTTTAACATTAATACCATCTACTCCGCCAGTTTTATCTTTTAACTGCATTATAGTGGCATGTATTTCTACATGGCTCGTTGGCGTTAAAAATATGCTTTTATAGTTAGGATTTGGTAATTCATAATTGTTGTTTTCAGGAGAACTAATTTTATTTGCCAATTCAGGTCCAATATTACAAAAAAAAGGTATTAATGTGTGTAGCTATATTTTCTGGATCAGAAAATTTTTTGTTATTAACTTTTATATAATCTATGTTATCTTTTTTCTTATTACTTTTATTATTGATTTTCTCATTATTATATTTCCATAATAATTTATTGTTATTTTTTTTACTAATTTGTTCTACTTTGATTTTATTAAAGATGATTTTTGCATTTTTAGTTACCTTTTTTAGAATTTTTGTATAATTTTTATACTCATTTTTTAATATCAAATTGTTAGGATCTAATCTACACATATTATATTAAGATTCTTTTTTATCACAAGAAATCATGATACCAGTTGTTACCCAGTTATGCCGAATTTTATTTTTATTTTTACGATACTTATTTCTAATTGTAGAGTATGCTACGATTCTCTTAATATCTTCTATCAAAGTATCCGTTGCGTTGTTTGGATCTTGTACTGATAATATTTTTTCCCAGTTATTTTTACTGGCAAAGTCAACTAACTTTTTATAGTTAATAGCTATTGAAACGTTTGGTTCTTTAGTGTGTGTTGTATTATTTACGTTAATTTTTAAAAGGAGTAGATAATGATCCGTAAATATATTGTTGATTTTGTAAGAATTAACTTCTGGAATACAACTTTTGACGAAAATATTATCTATACAAGTACCAATGTATGGAATATTTATAGATGGTTTTGTAATGCCTTGAAAATAAGGCATATACTCATTTTCTAGTAGGATACTCAGGAATTCATAACTGATATGATCATGTTGTTGGACATTTATATTAAAATCGCCAACAATTATGTGATTCTTTTGATTTTTATTGTTATTTAAAAAATTTTTTAATGTATCTATAAAATCGGTTTTACCATAGTCATGACTTCTATATATTGCAGATATTTGAACTGTAATATTTAAATTAGTTTTTATGTTAGTATTTAATATTTTGAAGTTATTTATTGTTTCAACGGCGATCAATTGTCAACGGCGATACCACGCTGAAAACACCAGTTCCCGTTAGATCACTGAAGTTAAGCAGTGTTGGGCGCGGTTAGTACTTGGATGGGTGACCGTTCGGGGAATACTGCGTGTTGTTGACCCGTCGTGGGTGTGGTGGACCCACACTGGTAGTATTTATCCACCTAGAAACACTACCCGAATCGGGTAGTGAAGCAATGAACTTTCGAGTTCGAAATGCTAATCAATTTTTTATTTTTTTTTTTTTTATTTATTGTTTCGATTTTATAATTATACGACCTTTCTTTTTAATATACACGATTACACCATCAGAGTTATTGATTTTACTATCATTGTAAAGAATATCGTAGTATTTTATATGGAAATATTTATGATGTTCTAATTTCCACGTTTCGCAGCATATTATTACATCTGGCTTGACCTTTAAACTTTCAATAAAACTTTCAAGTAATGCAAAATTTGTTTTTATACCCCTTACGTTTAATTGCAGTATAGTAAGGTATTTATTTTCTACCATTTTTCCTTTAAAGTTCTTATTGAAAGTTTTCATGTTAGGATATTCTTTTTCAATTATTACAATATCTGTGAATACCTGTTCGTGATGCATTATTCAATAATTTTTCTTTGGTTACGGGTTAATATTGTGCTGCTTACTGGCTGTTGTTTGTTTCCTCTAGTCTTGTTCTCAAGATTTTGTTGTTGCTGTTGTTGTTCTGGTTCAACCTGTTTTCGTAAAATTTCTACTTTGCCTAGGTGCGTCGGTATAGTAGGTCTTACTGGATAATCAGTGTATTCAACCAATTTCATTACCTTGTTTTTTAGTATGTCACAGTTCTGGGTATCTGTAATGAGATGACAAACATCTTTTTTAGCACCATATTTGTCATTTGCATACACACAATTTATGCATTTGATAGGTACTTCTTCTTTGCACTGTTGTAAGGAATGGTTTCCTCCACATCTGATACACATGGTGTCATTTTTGCATTTTTTACTGCTATGTCCAAAACGACCGCAGTTGAAGCAAGGTTTTATATTCAGATCATCATACACTCTACAGTTTTGATAACCTACAAATATTCTGTACTTGTTGTTTCTTATGTGCGCATACAACTCAGATGTAACTTCAATAATCATGGTCTGTTTTTTTTATTAGTAAAAGTGTTGATAACCTGACACTTGGTTTTATAGTTACTGAAATTTCTGTCATTGATATCATTTTCTATTTCACTTTGTTCCAAATTTAAACAGTTATCTATATCAACTATTTTCACACGTGGATTTTTTATAAGTTCTTTCTGCACATCACACTGATTTTCAAACTTTTCTTTCACTATTTTTTCAATTTCTAAAGCACTTTTTTGATCCATACGTTTGATAATAATATCCCCATTGTTTAAACTATTATTTTTTCTAGCTTGCACTTTGTTATTTCTTGCTATTAGTTTAGTAACAGAGTCAAAAGTATTGAAAGACTTGTCATCTTTGTTCTTTTTTGTTATAGTCATTGTTGGTGCTTTTTTTTGTTTAGTTTCAGTGGCTGATGTTATTTGTGCAAAAGTTTTAAATGGTTCTTGGTCTCTCTTTACATTTTCCATTTCTTTGAGTAGATTGCACTTGTCTTCTAGGTGTAAATTAATTTGCCTTAATAACAAATTTTCTGCTTGTAAAAGGTAGAGCCTATTATCAGTATCATCAATAATGGTTGTGTTGTGGAAGTTATGTTGTTCTGCTTGTAGATTTTTAGAAACCAGTGTTTTAACTTCTTTTTGTACTCTTTCTTGTTCCGTGATTTTGATATTAGCAATAACTTTCCTTGCTGTTTCATCTAGTTTCACATTCAAATTGGCAGTTAGGTCTAAGTTGACATGATCTGGACACACTACTAATGTTTGACTTAAGTATCTAGTGTTGTTTAATAGTTCAAAGTCCTCGATATGATAGACACTTTCACAGAGTAAACAAAATACTACATCTACCTTCTCGTCAGGATGACACTTATAACTTTTAACAGTAGGGTTAGGCGGCGCCATTCAACAGTTCCGCCATGTTACTTTCGGAAACGTATATCGCACCACGATATACGTATATACTTATTTGACAACAATTGTCAGATTTACACCGTTTCTATAACTCAATCATACACTAAAAGTTGTAAAATGAGCGTATTTCATGGGAAACTATTTTCCACTTCATTTAAGAGCCTACTCGACCCAATTTTTACCACTTTACACTATTCTCTGTGTATACAGAGCACTACACACGCGAACCGTCACGATTTTTTTGCAAATGAGTTTTTTCACTTATCGGTTGCATTTCACCCCCCCCCCCCCCCAAACTTATGGGGGGTGAGCAGGGTCACCATGTTAGGAGATTCTATACACTTCTCGAATTAAATATTCAACTTTACACGCGCAAAATCCAATATTGTGCGGAGCGACGGGCGGAGCGTGCGTTTTACGTCATCGATACATTAATTAATTATGCATATGCAGGATCCTCGTGCACTACTTTTGAACAGAGTTCCGTTTTCGATTTTCAAAATTTTTTCGGTTGTATATTTTTCTCATTTTTCATAGAAAATTCAAATTATTCAGCGAAATTTCTAAAAACTATTTGGCTAGAATAAGCATTAGCTTGAATGCGTCTGGAATTGGGTGCCTAGACCAGGTTATTTTATTTGTTTAACTTGTTTCCTCATGCAGAAGATACTTTGAGGTCTTCCTAAATCAAAATTGGTCAAATTCAATTAATCACTAGTCAAATTTTACATATTTGATTAGCGGAATCTGAGCCACAAAGTGTTAGTAGGAAATGAATAATTCGGTTAAATGAGATATTTGCTACTTATCAAATTTAGTAGGAATTCTAGTTGAAAGAACGTAATTTCTCAATGCCAATAAATAAATCTACTTAGGACTGTATAGAATAATTGAAATAAGATTATCAAAATGTAAAACGTGAAAAATAGAAAAACTTCATGAAGCAACGCGATGGTATGATATTGTCGGCTCTATTGACACAATAAGGAGGCCACACTGTCAAAAATAAACTTGATGTAGCATGACCCAATTTAAAAACATCGGCTTCTGATTTGTTTAAAAAAGCTAAGAAAAATGGGAAAGTTTTAGCGACTTCAAATGACAAAGGATCAATGGAATCGACATCAATTATACAAAAGAATTTTAAATTGTAAATTTTTTATGTCTTACGGTCCACATACAATTAAATGAAAATTGAGCCCAAAACATTTTTCAAACTCGGAATTTAATAATTAAAAAACTCCTTTCTCCATCCTTTACATACGTTTCCGTATAAATGCGCACCTTTTTAAAAGGTTTTTAAATCCTAAGATAAGATTAATTTCGAAGAGTAAGACAAACATCGAAAAAGAACATAGAAACCAATGGCAATTTTGAAGAATTCAAGTCAAAATTTGATTGAAAAATTTAGAAAACAATAAAATTGTTATAGAACTTTTAAGAAAAATAAAAGAGACTTCACTCACTCTAAAAACTACATCTTAGAATGCAGAAAAAGAAATCTTTATAATGGTTAGGGAGGACGAGCAGAAATTGACAATATGGAGATTAGGGATGCCCTTATTTTTCACTTTTCCAATTTCTCTGCTCTCACCCCCCCCCCCCCCCAGTTTTGTTTGAATGCCCCAAAAAAATCTCCTTCAAATGTGAGCAAAATCGGTTAATATTTAGGGGTCGCGCAAAGACCATGAAGTTTCCCATTGATTTAACATGGGTAAAATTCAGCTTTTTGTAAATCTAATATTTAAACGCGATAATATGTTACAAATAATTTCGCGTTCGAGTATATTGTTCAGAATTCGTCAGAGAATAAGAATCAATCATAAATTTTGAGGTTGAATAATTTTAAGCCACTCTTATGGGTCCCCAAAGAAAACCCCACAAGTGACCGATTTGAATTGTACGTAATATTGCGGTTTATTGACGCTTTTTAAAAGATTTTGAAAAATAAATAATCATTATTTGGTAATTTAGAAATACCCAGACATTTGTTAACTAATTTATAATTTTTTGAGTGGTTTTAATTTGTTTGAACATTCAAGCATATTCTTAAAAAGCAAAGAAGGACATAAAAATTGTTCTTTTTCGATGTTTGTTTTACTCTTCGAAATTAATCTTATATCAGGTTTTAAAAACCTTTTGAAAAAAGTACGCAATTGTACCGAAACGTACTTAAAGGATGGAGAAAGGAGTTTTTCAATAATTAAGTTCTGAGCTGGAAAAATGTTTTTGGCTCAATTTTCATTCAATTGTATGTGGAACGTAAGACATAAAAAATGTACGATTTAAAATTCTTAAACATCGTCGGTCGAAGAAAAGGATTCATTTGTTACTTATCAAATCATTTTACAATTAACTATACATATTCAGGGTTTTCATGCGGTACTCTCTCACAGAGATCTGTTTTCGATTTATTAAACAAAAAATTATTTGCCTTGAATAACCATCAGCTGGAATAAGTATGAAATTGAGTCATCAAACATTAGTGGAAAATTATTCATTCGGTTAGTTTAGATATTTTAACTGATTCTGTAGTGACAAGCAACTAATTTCTTGATGCAAATAATATCATGTTACGAAAATGTAAACGTGACGTACCCCGACCAAATGTAAAAGTATTGCCTTATATGTATTCTGGATCTTCATGGGCTACTTTCCCACCTGTTTTTGATTTCCAAAATTTGTTTCGGTTGTATATTCCTCTTATTTTCCATAGAAAATTGCAATTATTTAGCAAACTTTTTAAAAATTATTTTCCTTGAATAAGCATCACCTTGAATAGGTATGAACTTGAGTGCCTCAGGAAGGTTATTTTAGTTGTGTAGCTTTTTTCCTTGGGAAAATGTTACTTTGGGGTCTCCCTGAATCAAAATTAGTAAAATGTAACTAATTACTAGTGAAAATTTCTCAAATTTGATGAGCGTAAAGTGACCCACTAAAGATTAGTAGGAAATTGCAAAATTGATTAGTCGAGATATTTCCTAATTAATGGAAAGCAACTAATTTCTTGATAAGAATGAATACATTTACTTGGAAATATATATAATAATTGAAAAAATCTTATAAAAATGAAACACATTAAAAATGGAAATGTTTAATAAAACGAAGCGATATTGTGACATTGTTGACTCTGTTGACACAATAAGATGGTGATGTAACCTCTTCCAATTCAAAGCTGATTGTTTGAATGAAGATAAAAAAGATCATAATTATTCACAATCTTGAACTGATAAGGGATCAATGCTATCAAAATTAATTAAACGCATTTGTTTTAATTTCAAATATTTTTATGGTTGTACATTTTTCTAATTTTCCATAGAAAATTGCAATTATGGAAGGCAGAGTGAATTTATGAAAAATATATTAACTTAAAGGCTGCGAAACCGAAAATTAAAAGTTAAATATTCATCCAAAAATAAAAATAATGTGGTATCCTATAAAATTAAACCCTGATGAGGAAATCTAATGTGATTTCGAAACATGTTGGTCTCAAAAGTAGTATAAAAAAGACGGAGAAAGAGAAAGGAAAAAAGAGTGAGGATGGCTTGGTTGTCTCTATTCCGATTATCTCCCTCTTTGTTCCTGTTGTTTTTTTTTTAATAATAAGATTCTCTGACAACGGCAATTAAATCCGAAATCAAGAGAAACAAATATCAAGGTCTATCAAGGCTTAATGTCTCTGTTTGTTAAGTTTTTCAAGAAAAAAATTAAAAACACAATATTAACAAGTCAATCTGTGCAAAAATTATATTTTTGAATAAAAAGGCTCAGAAACATTGTGAATCCAAAAATCAGTTGTTTTGAAAAGACATATTCAAAAAGTTCAATATATGCAAAACGAATTGCATATAGAAAGGCCTCAAAATATGTTCCCAAACAACGTTGTAATCAACTCGCTAGAGAGAAGTATTTAACAACAGGAACAAAGAGGGAGAGAATCGGAATAGAGACAACCAAGCCATCCTCGCTCTCTTTGCCTTTCTCTTTCTCCGTCTTTTTTATACTACTTTTGGGACCAACATGTTTCGAAATCACATTAGATCTCCTCATCAGGGTATAATTTTATAGTATACCACGAAAAAATATTTCCATCATATGCTTTATATTTGTAATGTATGTATATATGTGACTGAAGTTTCTTATCATACTGTTATTTACATTATTTTTCATTTTTTATGTTTGTATGAATATGTAACTTTTAATTTTCAGTTCAAGTGTCAATCCTTAATGTTTCTAAATCTTCTTTGCACCTTAATACTTGTTTTAATTGCCAATTAACTAAAAAATAAATTAGCGTAATTTCCAATGTTTCCTATAAAAATTCGATAAAATTATCAAAGGCTTTGTTATATCTCGAAGGGTCTCTTTTCAAATTGATTGCATTATTACTCTCTCTCTCTTTATGTATAACATTTCCATGAATTACTATTTCTTTTACCCACATTCTGTCAAATTCCCGCGAAATACATGATGACGTGTTAAAATTTCTGAAAAACTTCAGTTTCACACCAAGTAAAAAACCATACAGAAGAAAAGACTTATCCTTCTGTTGTTATATCCTATATTCCATTGTGAAAGGTGAACATTTATTCCCTTAGAAATCTCATATGAAATCCATCAGCACAACAACAATTTTGATTGTCACAATCACCATAAAAATGTTAATGGATAATGTAAATTTTTTAACGATATTTTTTATAGAATTGGAAACAAAACTGTTGATTTTGAATTGATCCATATTTCTAGATTCAAAATTCGTCGAATTAAATGGAATTTTTTTCAAACATTTCAGAAAAGTTTATTCAAATTTATTTATTTTTTCACTTACTGCAATTTTGAAGTTACACTTTAACTTCACTTTAAAATCTAACGGAATTTTTGGCAATTTGTTTTCAATTTTAATGATTATAATGACGATTATTATTATTTTTATTGTTACATAAACTAGAATATGATGACTGTTACATGATAAGGTAAGTATTAAAATTATAAACTGTAATATAGTCGTTTAGTTGGTCCAAGTGCATATATAGCTAAACATGTATTTTGTTCATACATATAAAATTATGTAGCTATTGAATGCTGGGCATCTAGTCAAGATTTTGTGTACACTTGAACTTTGAATAGTTAAATCGCTTTCGATTAGTCAGTATATTCTTATATCTTATGAATGAATAAAATTTAATAATTGGATTTAAAAAAATGTTACGAATTGATGCTCTATATCAAACGTACGAGTTGATTGGGTAAAATTATTCAATAATTGAAGTTTTGAAATTCTAAGTAACTTTACGATTTAAATGTTACCATAAACACGTTATGAAATCATTTTTCCAGGCCAAATTTTACTTTTTTCAATAATATATACAATAGTCCTTTAACATTACTTGCTCTTTAGAACAAAGAAGGAATTTTTACGAACTTTAAGCATAAATATGCGCCCCCATGTTTGATTTTCTGTACTTGGCCTTCTATGCACCGATTAATTTTTTACTAAATTTCTCAAATCTAATAAGTGAGGTTTGATGATGAGGCAAGACTAGACTCTAAACGTAACACTAATTTTTATCCAATATTGTATTCAATAAAACTTTTCAGTGGTCTGGAAGTCGTTGGTGTATATGTTTTGATTTTCAGCATCCGTTGGTTTCTTTCACACGTAAAACCAAAAAGACTCTACCATCGCACATACTCTTTTCATAATTATAGGTAAGAATTTCATCTGTTCTCTAGTTAAAAGTAAATGATATTTTGTTTCCAATTAGTAATATCGCTAGACCAATATAACATATATGTGTACTTTTGTTTATTTAAAATTCGAAATTATACACTATTCTTCAAAAACTTTCAAGAATCCGAATGCTGAAACATAGTCCGAGTAACTAGAGATAAATGTAAATACACATAAAAAATCTTTAGAACATATCGTAAATGTTCAAAAGTGTTCGAGGGGTGTTTAGGAAACTTTTTTTTCGCTTAGTTTAATTTGATATTATACAATAATAAATTCTTTATAATGTCGTTTTGTGATTTAAACTAATATATAATAAGAAAGTTAGTGAAAGGTAATGAAAATTTCTGGCAATAGGTAATATCTCATATCACACAAAAGTACCAGGTATCAAATTGATGCGGCAAATGGATCAAAAGGATGCAACGTTTTGATACCTATATTCATGATCAACTTGATTTAAATTTCGAGATCAATTATCTTTCATAAAATGTCAACTACTCAACACATTATAACACTATTTGAACCTCTTACCTGAATGATGATCAATCATTGATGCTCGTTTAAAATTGTGTTGTTAATCAAATTTTGAAAAAAAATAATTCACTTAGCTCCGTTTATTTAAATTAATGATTACTGGGGTTATGGATGTTTGTTCAACAATGTCAGCAAATCTCGATCAAGGATCGATTATCGATTTGCAGAACTTGAATTTGGCAGATGGGAATGTTTTTCGAGAATCGTCAACTGTCAGTCTGTTTGGTATACTGATGCTAATACGCCTTGAAGTTGCTCTCCTTAATTTTCATTGATTCTCTAAAGCGAATCATATTAAGTCGAAATTCTAGATGAAAATAGCTGCAACAATTTGATACCCACGTTTTAGTGTGATATTAAGAAATATATGAAATTTTACATAATACACAATATAAATAATATAAAATGTTGGTATGTAACGGTTGACCTCAATAGACTTCTCCCACTAGGCTATTTGTGTAGTGCTTTGGCCCAGCACGAGTCAGTGTTGTCACCCTTTTGGATTTTGACCTATATCATTGTCCCATATTCAGTTTGCCTTTCCTTCTAAGGAAAGCCCCCATACTTACGCTAGTGTATAAGTAGGACCGGGCTCGCGGCCTTTCGTCAGTTCTAATCCGAATCTTATATGATACACTGTATTCATTCAAATGAAGAATAATCAAGTACTATTTGATTATCTTCCTTATTTCGGCATAACATTTCTGGCGATCCTGCCAGGATTGCTCTTTCGATTTGTTATATCCAAGGATACATCAGAGAAATCACATAAAGGGCAATTCCTGAGACGAATTTGAAATCATTGAATTCTACGGAATTCAGAGGAAAGAATTCTACGGAATTCTCAATAAAAGAACTCCGGACTTCTCTACGGAAAGCCCGTTAATCAACGAAGAGTAGGAAAACATAATTAAAATTAGTGGTGAACTGAGTAACTGCTGTTCAACGTAAAATTCTGACTTTCCGAAATTCACCATATACTGAGAACGAGGCCCGCAATCAGGCGGAGGACGCAACTGCGTATCAACACTAGGAAGACCGACGATAAGTCATCGGCCAACGCCCACATCCGGTTCAGCAGCAAGAACTTCACGAATTTCCAGCCGCTAACCAAGAAGGATCAAGCCATCCAGTGACAGAACACAGAAACATCACGATTAAAGAAAAGTAAGCAATTAAAACAACAAAAACAAATCGTATTGAATTGTAAAGAGTATAAGTCCTCCTTACTGACTGAGGAAGGAGACTAACGTGAAATCAAAAGCTAATTTCACGTTAGGCGAGGCAAAGTTTTACAAATTCCGGTAGAGCATACTCCTGGTGTTCCAGAGCACTACTCTTCCTTAATAAAAATAAATAAAATTACTTTGAAATCAGGCTATTGTAGTAGAACGATACCCTGCATTTCACTGTATTAACGGACAAAAATGTACAAATCATACATATTTAATTTCCACGCGACACCATTTTTACACCGACAAACTAGGAAAATAAGCACACTGTCATATCAAAAATATCGCGATAATTTAGAATTAGGGTACAAAATGGACGAGACGAAATGATATTACGGATGTTCGCGAATATCGAAGCTTTGACGGCCAACATGGTGGCTTTAAAAATTGAAAATAAAAATAGAACCTTAGAAATCCAAAAAATAGTGAAAGAATTAGGCTATAAAGGGGACATAGAGACGGTCAAAGGGGAACCCGAATTGACGAAAGACCTCGATGAAGATAGGGAAAGTAGGTCTTGACGCGCGAAGGGACTGAAGCAACATCGTCCCATCCATCTATTTTAAAATCTAAAGCACCAGCATCTTTAACTCAACCCCCAAATGAGTACGACCTAGAAAGGAAAGAGATAAGTGAACAACTTTCCAAAAATACACAACTACTTAGAGAAAGGGAAGATACTAGGACATCCCGACTCCTCACCGATGAGGAAGAAGAAAGATAAGCAACGGAACGTCGTCTATTGAGAAACGAACAATTACTTAGAGAAAAAGAAGGCATCAAATTTCAAACCGAGAAAAATGAAAAAATTAATACTAAATTAGCTTTGGAAACGATAAGGACCATAAATGGCCAAGATGATATCGGCGTGGAGGATTTTATTAAAAGCGTTAAAAGAGCGAAAAGTAGGTGCACACAACCCAACTTACATCTAGACTTGATTTTCGCTAAGAAAATACAAGGCATTGCGGAAAAGGCTACCCGCTACACACCTGTTAACTCTTACGAAGATTTATATACTTCTTTAAGACAAAACCTAAAACAAACCGGCTCAATTTTAGCATTAAAGAGCAAATTGGAATCCTGCAAACAAGGAATTACAGAAACAGTTCAGAATTTCAGCCTACGCTTTAGGCAATTAACTAATGAACTAAATTACGCTGTCCAAGCAAAACATATTAATCAAACTGAAAGAAGAGTGCACAGTAAATCCCAGGGATATTATTTATCTGAAGTTGGATAAAAACGTTGCAAACATTTGACAACTACAATTATCCGACGACGGATAATTTTTATCTTGCCTCAAGATAAAAATTATCTGACTTCGGATAATTGTAGTTTTCAATTGTTTGCAGCGTTTTTATCCAACTTCAGATAAATAATATCTCGGGGATTTACTGTGTGAGAATAAACATAGAAAAAGAAGAAAATATCAACAGATATTTACTTAATTTAAAAAAAAAGATCGGACTCCAAGTAAGACTTTTTAAACCAACTAGCTTAGCGGAAGCACAAAGTCACGCGAATGAAACAGAAATGTGGTTGAAAGAATCACAACCTGTTCAAAAGATGCCGTTGAAACCAACTATGAAATTCCAACCTAGGCCAACGCAGGCACCTCGATACCAGGCTAACACTACACCCACTCAACGAATACCCAACCATAACATGGCACTAAACGACAGAATGAAAATGAAGTGTCATAAATGTGGTAATTTAGGACATTTTGCAAATCAATGTATTGCAAAAAGTACAAATTTTCCGATAGGCCAATCTTCAAATCGACCACCCCAAGTCCGGAACATTCAAGTAACGGAAGAAGAATTGGAAAACGAAACAATGATAATGGAAGAAGTGCAGGAACAGATAGACTACGGGGACCAAGCAGAATTTCTGCAGTTAGCGGAAGACTACAGTCTATTCGAGGAAGAAATCGACGAGTAGACGAATATCACCTATTAGTAGACTCAGGAGCTTCAATAAACCTTATTAAAAAACAGCAAATACCCGAAGATACAAAGTCGTTCAAATTTACAAAAATATTCGTCATGGGAAAAGACAAACATGTTACAAAGGAAGCAATATACATACCATAATTCTCCAAAAAACATCTCTTCCATATAATAAATGATGATTTCCCATTACCAGAATCCGGTATAGTAGGTTTACCTTTTTTCAAAAAATTTGAAAGATACGCAATAACACCGAAATTTTTGATTTTAGACAACAAAAAACTACCATTACACGATAGTGGTAATTATATAGCCCCGCACACACAACAAGTGTTTAGAATTCAAGTGAAAGACAATGACAATGAGATCTGAATAGAAAACAACAACTTAATCCCTGACGGTATATATAAAATCAAAACTGGTGAAATTATAACACCTATAATAAATTATTCAAAAATTCCGCAAAAAATTCCGGACGAATTACAATACGACATAATTCAAACAGTAGAGTCTCCAGGCGACACTCACTCTAAAATGAGGGAGAACGATAGCAACCTAGACTACAGTGATAGGATCCAAGAATTACAACAATTACTAAAACTAGATCACATTGAGAACAAAGTTTCCAAAGTTAGAGACAGCATACATCAAATACTTATTCAGTACCAAGAAGTGTTCACACTACCCGATGACCCACTTCCCTGTACAAAACTCACAGAACATGAGATCACCCTAAACTCAGGCAAGATAATAAACTTAAGATCTCATAAACTTCCAGAAAAACATAGAGAATTTGCCCTGGAAGAAACACAAAAGCTCTTAAATAAAGGAATAATTAGGCATTCACAATCACCGTTCAATTCACCCCTATGGGTAGTCCCCAAAAAAGGAGACAAACTTAGAATGGTCATAGACTATCGACAAATAAATAAAGATACTGACCAAGACGCCTACCCGTTACCAATAATAGACGATATTTTAGAACAACTAGGACAAGCTAAATTCTTTTCCGCTCTCGATTTGAGCGTTGGCTTTCACCAGATTCCTATGAAAGAAGAGTGTAAAAAGTACACAGCATTCTCAACATCTCAAGGACACTTCGAATATAACCGAATGCCCTTTGGACTAAAGAACGCACCAGCGAAATTCCAGAGAATGATGGACAACGCATTTAGAGGATTAATAGGAAAAGAATGTTCCGCCTATATCGACGACATAGTGATATTCGGATCGACCCTAGAGGATCACAATAAAAATCTGGACTTGGCTTAAGATTAGAACCAACTAAATGCGAATACCTCAAACCTGAATTAGAAAACCTAGGTCATTTGATAACTAAAAATGGAGTTAACCCAAACCCTGCAAAAATCAGAGCAGTTCAAGATTTTAAAAATCCAATCACAGTAAAAGAAGTCCAATCTTTCTTAGGACTTGCGGGATATTACAGAAAGTTTATAAGAAACTTCTCATCAATAGCTAAGCCCCTCACACTTTTAACCAGAAAATATATTCTTGTCAACTGGACAACAAAATGCGAGGTAGCATGCAATAAACTCAAGAGTACCCTTTGCACGGCACCTGTCTTAAAGTTCCCAAACTTTAAAGAGCAATTCACATTCACAACGGATGCCTCAAACCTAGGTTTAGGGGCAGTTCTATTCCAGAATGAACACCCATGTTTATTTATATCTCGAACATTAAACCCTGCAGAACAAAATTATAGCACATCTGAAAAAGAACTTTTAGCTATTATATGGGCAGTTAAACGCCTAAGACAATACCTTCTAGGAAACAAGTTTAAAATTCAAACAGACCATAAAGCACTAGTATGGTTACATAATTGTAAAGACCCTAGTTCAAAACTCTTAAGGTGGAGAATCAAAATAGAAGAATACAAGTATGAGATCCAATATGTAAAAGGAAAAGAAAACAAAGCAGCCGACTGATTATCCATATTATTTCCTATCGAACAAAAAAATCTCCTAGACCAAGCATCAAGAGATATTAACCTCGAAGAAGTTATCGAAAATGAACTATCTGATATAGAATTATTCGACACACCCATAAATCGGGATTTAAGCACACCAGAACTAGTAGTAATCAACAAGCCCATCAAGATAAATGAAATTACATTAGAAAAAGAGAATAAAATTAAAACCCTCCATAGCAGATTAATAAAACCCTTGGTAGAAATCTCAGAACCAACAGCAGGTACTTCCAAGCCAACATTAGAGGAGCAGAGAGAAGAACTTGCGGAAGACAAACTATACTATAAAAATGGAGCGAATCCCATGCATTTGATCCATTGCTTTCCCCTCAGCAGTTAACGAAGTGAAGTTAGCTGACTATGAAGTGAAAATACCTAATTATACGATGAACAGAAACGAGCGTGGAGCACGAGGTTTACATGATTTTGAAACCAAATATCGAGCGCGAAGCTTGAGTTCCTTGATGAGAATGTGTTCCTTAAGGTCGATAGAACCTCAAGTAAATTATTTATTCTTTTCATATAAAACTGACGTAATTAAACCAAAAGCAAGTCATAACAATGAAGTTTACTATTAGCCCGCGAAGCGCGCAATAGCGAGCACACGAAGTGCGAAAACCGAAAGGAACCAAGCTTAAAGCATCAGGTAAATGTGCCCGAGCGCGTAGCGCGAGGTGAACACATTATCGAGCGCGAAGCGCGAGATCCAACAGGTGCGCGCCCTAGGCGCGCTCAAACTTGCGAGCCGCGCGCAGAGCGCGCGATGAGAATGTGCCCGCGAGGCGGGCAGATTTTTTTTTTTTACGATGGAAGGTGGAAAATGTGCTAACACACACCGAGAAGGGTCCGCACTTCTCGGTAGTGTCGGGATATTGATATCATCACTACAATGATCTTAATATATATACTACCAACTACCGACTAAAAACCACTACCCTTTCTCCTTGGCATGAATCCCCCCGGAACCGCTATCGCATTACTTCAGGGGGTGCCGTTTTTTGGCCGTGCCTCGGCCTTCATTCTTTTTGCCAGCTTGGTCTACTTCCGGTGAACTGGGCTTCTTGTCGGACCTGCCCAGCTACGATGTTAGCTTGCACTTCCAAGAGGCTTCCTCATGGAGGCAGCCTGCCTGAAAGCCCAGCAACTCCTTGTCCCCGGGCGATGGTCTGTCCGGGGCTTATCTTCCTTTGCGGCGCAGAAGTAGCACTGCGGTGTGCTTTCGCATACCGCAGCTTCATGCCCCTCTTTGCCGCATCGCCAGCATGATTTGGTCCTATCTGGAACCTCGCAGTTCGCTGCCATGTGGCCGAAGCCTAGAGGCTGACCCTGATGACACCAACCGGTTTGCCGAAATGTTTCCGAACGGCTTCCTCTACTTCTTCTGCATCTGTCGTCGTATCGAGGTCCAGAATCTCGACCTCGGTGCGTGGGACAAGCTCACGTACGCTACCCCCGTCCCCAACCGGCTCCTTGATGCCCTTTGATGCAGGTCCCAGTTCTACTAGAACCTCGCCGTGTCTAGTTTGCCTGACCCCCTTGATTTTTACGCCCTGGGCGTCAGGTTTCACCTTCTTCTTAAGGTCCTTGAGGACCGTCGCGTAGCTAAGTCCCTCGGTCTGTTTGGTAAGGACCGCCTCGGTTCTAGCTCTGCGTCGTTGGCGCTGGAGCTTTACGTTTCCTCGGCTTTTTGCTTCTCGGCTTGGAAGGACTCATCTCTACTGGACTCAGGGTGGGCTCTCTCTCTCTCGCTTCCTATCACGGAGAGTGGAAGTTGCCACGGCTTCCTCATTCTGAGTGCAGCTTTCGTCTGTCTTCTTCTTTGCCTTCTCCTTTCGGATCATGGCTCTCGTTCTGGCATTTCGTCCAACGTTCTCGATCAGATCCCTATGAAGCCCTTCGGTTATCATGGAGTGATCGCGCAGTTCGTTCATGAGCCGCTCCGCTCGTTCCAGCCCATCCCTGATTGGCAGCCCCATATTCCTCTTCGTGCTGCTAAAGTACACCATTTCTTTTATGGTGCCTCGTAACTCTTCAAAGAGAGCATACGTCTCTGAGAGTTTAACATCCATTTTTGCGATGTCCACCTTGTTGATCGGTACTTCCACCTGCTCCGTCACGTCCAAAGTACCACCCAGCTCCTCGCAGATGCTCCTGTCAAAGTGCGATTGGTTCCCCCCAAAATCCATGGAACCGGCACCGGCCACCGGGGCTTGCACCCGATCGGAATCGGTGGGGAGATTTCTACTCCCTTGGGGTATTGCGTTTTTGTCGTACCCGCTCATAACTGGTTTCTTGTTCGGGGTTCCTTCCCCTAGCTGGTTTTTGTCCACCCCGGGTATTTGATTTCCCCGGTACCACCCATATCTGGGAGGCGTTCCCCTATCCGCAACCTGGGGTGGCGCCCGATGGGGGAACAGCAACCCCACACGGGTCAGTCACTGATGTTGATGATTTTGATGTTTGAGATATCGTTGCCTTTGGAGTTACAGTTGATTTTTTGCTCCTTTTTATTTTAGTCGGGTCGTTAGTTTTCTTGCATTTCAGTTGTATTTTAAGTACTTAAGGCTTAGCCTTTTTTGCCATATTTTCAATGAGCGCATTTTTCTAGGGAGAGGATGTTAAAATCTCACTTTTCTCAGCTCTTCGTCGTCGACTCAAGGCTCTCTTTGTCGCAGCGCTTGGGACTGGTGATAGCTGATGAATTACAGTGAGGATTGCTCTGCTTGTTGACGGATGAATATGAACATTCTCCTTTTCATTAACGTCGAAAGACTTCTGAGGCAAATCTTCGGGTGTACCCGTATTGGCGTCATTGGAAATGTTCACTTCAGCTGCTTAAGGCTGATGCTGAAGTTCAGCATCAGACTGCATAGGCACTTCGGTTACAGCTGATGGCTGAAAATCTAAATCTGTGAAAACATTTGGAATCAGAGGCAGCTATTTCATATTCTGTTATTCTTACACCGGAGTTTGCCCTCATGCACAACCCACAGGCCTCAAAATATACATCTTTGAATGGCTCCATAAGAACCCTGTCTAAGGGCTGCAGTTTATGGGTTGTGTGTTGTGGGGTGCTTAACATTTGCACGTGGTTTTCTTTTGCGTACCTTAAAACAGCAAGATCTTTATGATTGCTGTGGCCATGTAGGATCAAAAGCACGAGCTGCTCTTTAGATGGCTTTGAGAATTTCACAAAGTGTTGAAGCCACTTTAAAAAGAATTCAGCGTCCATCCGTCCGTTTGGCTGTGCCAATGCTGCACTTTCGGATGGAGCACCAATCATCAACCTTTCATTAGCTCTCTGTCTGGGAAAAATAAATAGTGGTGGGATAAAATACCCAGCAGCAATGATGCAGAACGTAACTGTGACATTTTTACCTCTCTCAGCAGAAGTCAAATTGCCAACTTGACGATTACTTTTGAGTCTCATCACTTCAGCCTGCTTCTGGACAGTCCTAACCCCTGTTTCGTCACAGGTACATATGTTCGATGGACCAAAATTATATTTTTGACAAAGATTTTTTTAATTGTTGAAGAACCGTTCAAATTGAGGCCTATTAAAGCCAACAGCTCTCATCAGACTCGTTGACTCAGGCCTTCTCAAGCTGAGATCTGGATGGCGTTTGGTAAAATCGTAGGAAAAATGTTTACCAGCACTTTTCTTGGACATGTTAAATCGATGGTTTAATTTTAATTTCTGCGCAAGATCGAAAGCCAATTTGAGAAATTCTTTTCTATTTAAAGGCATGCACCTATTTGACATATCCACCACGTGCGCTGTTAGAACTTCTTCATACTCCTGGGTAAAAGTTGGGTCAAATCTTCCTTCTTTGAGTGTTAGTTTTATTTCTCCTCCTCGTTTTAATTTTCCAATGTAGTCGAGCAGTGTACTTTTTGGTATGTTGTAGACTTCAGATGATTTTCTCAGGGACAATTTTTTTTACATCACCTTATCGATGGCTTTTTTCAATATTTCATTTTTGGGGGTATTCTCACATCTCGGCTTCGGCTTACCCATGTTGAATCTGAAAAACAAAACACAAATAAAATAACTACAACAAAAACAAACTTGCTGTAAAACTGTCCGGTATTAAGGGACTTTGAGAGTGTCAGAACTTAGGGACCCTGAGATGCATACAAGAAAAATTATCCTTGACATTGTGTGCTAGCCTTAATATAAAATCTCTAAACGATATTGTCGGTTTCGATTCTGACGATTTTCGAGAGCAACAGCGCTGGTAACGTTTGCTTGCTGTAGGCCGCTCATATTCAACAGTAGTGTGTGTCTGTGTATAGTACTGCATTTGAAATTAGTGATGTTAATTGAGTCGCCTTTATGTGCGCATGTTTGGATTGTAGTATAGTTGATTGGCTGTAGTACGCGCCTGTATTTTAATTCCCAATGTGGACGCGAACTAGAACCAATAAGCGCTATTCAGATGCGCATATCAAGGTGGTCTTTTCGGGATCACTGTGGGAAACAGTAATTGCATCGAATCGTAGTTCGAGTTCGATAATACGAGTAATGAGCCATAACCTCAATTGTGATGGTAGTCTGTTTTTAAACTTTTTACGCGAACAAGAACATTTCAAATTAATCATTTTGAAGCTCGGTAACAGTGATTTCTATTATAATCGTGTAAGTTTCGGTTCTACTTTCCCTATACGATTAAAATCTCCATGTCCTTATAGCGCTACATTCGAATAATTATTTTTTTTCGGTTGGAATAGAAGTATGTCAAAGATCTGTGTATATCTACAGATCATAAATTTTAAAATATAAAAAGATTTTCAAATTGAGCATTTTACGCTCTTAAGGGGCACTCCTATTTAAAAAAAATACCGATACTTCAAGGATTTTTGAAGGAATTGATTTTGATAATTTTAAGGGATTTCAAAGAATTTGGAAGACTATAAGGTATTTTTTCTTTTAATCCAAGGAATTTTCAAGGTCTTGGAACAATTGCAAGAAATTTAAAAATATTTTCAAGAATTTGAAATATTTTGAGGAATTTGTAATTGATTTCACTAATTTAGTAATATTCCAGAGGATTTAAAAAATTTCAATTGATTCTAAAATATTTCAAATTGATATACTGTAGGAAAATATTTGAAAGAATGTTAGTAAATTCCAAGGAATTTGTTATTTATTTTAATAATTTGAAGGAATTTCAAAAGACTGAGAATATTTTAGGGCATTCGAAAAGAATCTAAAGTATTTCAAAGAGATGTCAATAATTTCAATGAATGCCAAAAGATTTTAAAGGGTTTGCAATATTTTAGGATATTTTAATAGTTTTCAAGGAATTTTTAACTGATTTTAGTCATTTAATTGATTCAAAAGGATTGTTGGAGGAATTTTTCAAGATTATGAATATTTTAAGGTATTTCGAAAGAATCCAAGATATTTTCAAACGATTTGAACAAGTTTTAAAAGGTTTGAAATATTTTGGGAAATTTCTAATGAGTCCAAGGAATTTTTTATTTCAATAATTTGAAGGAATTTCCAAGGATTTGAAATATTTTGGGTTATTTTTTTAATTTTCATTTGATTTTAAAGAGATTAAAAAAATGTCAAGAATCCAAAGAATTTCAAATTGATTTCAGTAATTTATTTCAGAGGAATTCAAATATTTTAGAGTATTTTAAAAGATTCCAAGGCATTTTCAAGAGATTAAAAAAGTTTTAGGGAATTTAAAAAAAGTGTTGAGGACTTGAAAACTTTTAGATTATTCTCAAAGATTCCTTTATTAATAATTATAATTGATTGTATAAAAAATTATATAAATATTATATAAAAATATTATATTTTCATAATTTATTTATATATTATTATATAAAAAATATATTGATTATAATA
>CAKNXH010062376.1:4009-15211 GCA_932178445.1 Andricus quercusramuli
GCAATCTCAGCCACAGCCATCGGAAAACTAAAAAGCCCTCTCCATTCAGGGTGCGCAGAGAAGGGCTCACGTATAAACGCCGAGACACCCGATATATTACAAGTTAAAACAGAATGCGTAAACCTCAGCATAGACAACACTATCCCATATATTAGTTTATCAGCAAGGGGACTAAAAAATCCAGTAAACATGATGTTGGACACAGGGGCAGGTCCGAATTTAATTAAGGAAAAAGTGATCTTATCCACTACTAACGTGAACGAATTAGAACGTCTGAGGTTAACTGGAATAAACGAACACCCGGTATATACTTTAGGACAAATTACTATTGACATCCTCGACAGTCCCACAGTATTTAATATCATCCCCAACGAAGTCCCAGTGGACCACGATGGAGTATTAGGAACTGAATTCTTTAGAATTAACAACGCAAAAATAAACTATGCTGAAGGCCAACTAGAATTCAATAATAAACAATATCCTTTTACATCACTGGGAAATGTCACCATACCAGGCAGGACAATCTTAAATATTTACGCCAATATTAAAAATAAAGAAAAAGAAGTAGGATATGTACCTTTATTATATCCTGGAACGGAATTATTTTCAGGAAATGCCATAGTAAATAACAATAATGGAAGAGGTTATTTAAAAATAGCAAATATTAGCGAAGATCCTTTGACGATCGCAATTCCTGAAAACGAATTAGAAGATTTCGAAGAAATCTTTACATATGAAAAATATACTTCACCTCAATCAAATCAAGTATCCATATTTAAAAACGAATCTTGCGAATTTGACCACGCCGAACAAATTAGCAAACATTTTCTTAACATTAACTCTCCGCTCAAAACATGCGATAAAACCGAAGAAAATAGAGTTGAGAAAATTAAAAAATTATTGCGTTTAGATCACCTCAACCAAGAAGAAGCACGACATGTTGAGAATCTCATTTCTTTACATGCTGATGTATTCCACATACCCGGTGATTATCTAGGAGCAACAAATGTATTGGAACATACTATTTTGACAACTGACGATCAACCGATTTTCACGAGACAGTATAGACATCCACCAGCGCATAAAGAAGAAATTACAACCCAAGTCAATGAACTTCTCGAAAACGAAATAGTAAGACCATCACAATCCCCTTATAATACACCTGTTTGTATAGTACCTAAGAAAAACGGAAAGAAAAGAATGGTATTAGACTTCAGGAAGTTGAACGAAAAAACTATTGGCGATTCTTACCCCTTGCCTAACATAATAGATATATTAGATCAATTAGGGTCAGCACAATACTTTTCAGTATTTGACCTCACATCAGGATTTCACCAGATAAGAATGAATCCCGACGATTCGCATAAAACAGCTTTCTCTACACCATTTGGACATTATGAGTTCGATCGGATGCCCTTTGGACTAAAAAATGCACCTGCAACATTCCAGCGTCTAATGGATCTTGTATTAACAGGACTACAAGGAACAGAATTATTTGTTTATTTAGATGATATCGTTTTGTATGCTAACAGTCTAGAAGAGCATGAAATAAAATTCAATAAATTAATTGACCGATTACGAAACGCAAATTTAAAACTTCAACCTGATAAATGTGAGTTTTTGCGACACGAAGTAACATATTTAGGTCACATCATTGACAAAGACGGTGTACGTCCAGACCCCAAAAAACTTGAAGCAGTTAAGAATTTTCCCATCCTAAAAAGTGAAAAAAATATCAAACAATTTTTAGGACTAGCTGGATACTATCGTCGTTTCATTGACGGATTTTCTAAAATTGCAAGTCCTCTAACTCAACTTTTGAAAAAAGATACTCCTTTTAAATGGACCGAAAAACAACAACGCGCATTTGACACGCTCAAGGAAAAACTTTGTGAAGAACCAGTTTTACAACGGCCAGATTTTTCTAAACCATTCATTCTAACAACGGACGCATCCGGTTATGCAATAGGAGGAATTTTATCACAAGGAAAAATTGGTAAGGATAAACCTATATCTTACGCTTCGCGAGCGTTAAATGACAATGAGAAAAAGTTTGACACGTATGAAAAAGAAGCATTAGCCATTGTTTATGGCGTGCAATATTTTCGCCCATATCTCTATGGACGCAAATTTACTTTGGTCACCGACCATAAACCCCTTGTATGGTTTCAAAATTCAAAGGACCCATGTTCACGCGTCACAAGATGGCGATTAAAATTAGCAGAATATGATTTCGATGTAGTATATAAGGCAGGCAAGACTAATGTAAATGCAGATGCGTTATCTAGGAATCCAGTGATTGAGTACGAAGAATTAAAAAGTTCAGAAGTAAAAATAGTGAAAAATGACGATACAAACGATCATTTAAAAATAAATAAAGGAGTAACAGATCTCCACTGCTATGAAATAATTGATCATAATTATATCCAAGGAAATACTGCTAATGAAGAGGGTGAGGAAAATAAACAATCACAATGTAAACTAAATGATATAAGAAAATTGATTTTGACTATATGTGACAATTTAGGTATAAACGAGAATATCCAATCCCGCGATGAAAATTGGAAAGCTATGCAGACTAGGAATCAATTAAGAAACGAAAAGAAAATTAAAGAAATTAAAAATGATATTTCACCACAAAAAATGTTCCCACCATCAGAAGTTAAAAATTCAATTGCGGAAGTAGGAAGGAGAAAACGAGGCAGACCTCGAAAAATTTTAGAAGAAGTAGCTGAACTCGAGAAAGAAAAATTAAATAAGAAAGTAAATAAACAAGATAAGCAATCTCTGAAGAAGCGTAAAAACTCAGAGTCAGAAGAAAACTCTGATTCCGATCCAGAATACATTATAGGCCAAAAACCCAAGCAAAGAAAAAAGAAACAATTTAAGAAAGATCATAATGATCAATTAAAAAATATGGTAAACAGTGATTCAGAAATATCTTTTGACACATCAAGTGATGAAGAACAATTAAATTCAGAAAAAATTATTGAGAAGAAAAACCAAGATACAAATGAAAGGACATTCAACCCAGATATTTCAGAAGATTTAAACAACAGTGATTCATCTAAACATCGACCTCCCCCCGAACCACCCCCTGATCAAGCCACGCCATCCAGACCAGCAAAATTATCGACGAAAAATATAATCGAATGCCGTGACCAGTTATTCATGAGAAAAGACAATTACGCATATTTTTTAGCAACGGATGGAAGCCCACTTGATAATGGTTCCAGAATGCTTCAAAAACGAGGAGAGATTACAAAATTCCAAAATTTACAGGTAGGATTATCGAAGGAAATCAAAAAGGGTCAACAATATCATATTGCTCTTCCTATTGAAGATGAAAACAAAGGCAACCTCTCTGAAAATTTACAAAATATCAAGTCAGCAATTTACTCATTGCAAACAACGACAGAAAAACTAAGGTTAAGATCAATTAGCTTAGCAAAAACTGCAGAAATTAATCATGTGCCTTGGCAAGAAATATTAGTCATATTAGCCTCAGCATTTAGAGATTCGAACACGAAAGTTATAATATGTAAAGGAATAGTTCAGTACCCAACTAAGGAACAAAAAAATTACAGTTTTAGAAGAAGCCCACTCTTCAGCAGTAGGTGGACATAAAGGTGTAACAAAAACCTACAGCAGGATACGTCAAAAATATTATTGGACTAATATGAAGCTTGATATACAAAAATTTATTCAACAATGCTTGCAATGCCAATTAAAGAAGTTGGTTAGGGTTAAAACTAAGAATCCCATGGTAATCACGGATACACCGGGAACAGCTTTTGAAAAAATTAGTATGGATATTATGGGTAAATTACCAAAAACTAAATCGGAAAATGAATATATATTAACAATACAAGACAATTTTACTAAATATTCTTTAGGTATCCCACTTTCAAATCATCAAGCTAGCACTGTAGCTGATGCTTTTATCAAAAAGTTTATTTGTATTTACGGTTCACCAAAAGCAGTGTTAACTGATCAAGGCGCGGAATTCTTAAGTAACCTTATGAGAAAAATGGCTAAAAAATTCAGAATCAGGCAATTCAAAACTACAGCATTTCACCCGCACTCTCAACTCTGCAGCACGAGTGAAACATCTTATTCTGTCCATCTCTAAAGAAAAAACTAAAACCTTCATCATGACTAACAACAATCCTCTTAGAAACCTATCCTCAAGAAAAATAATTGCTACAGGAAACATAAAATCTACAAATTTGAACCTCCTCAACGAAACCCAAGAAAATTCATTTTCCCAATGTACTACAGAGACCCAATATGATTATTATTATCAACCTTATTACATAGTTACCATCAAAAACAAAAATCATACTATAATTAGTACAGGAAGCAATGAATGCATAACTAAACAAAATGCAATCCATACATTTCGCAATTATGTAACATCAAAATGTGACCAAGAAAGATATATATTTATTCACGAAGTCATAAAAAAATTAGAGGAACTTTGCATTACAAAAGGAATAGAAAAACCTCATTTTTCTTTTCTGAAAATTAGAACCATACCAAATGATGACACGCATATAGCAATTTGTACAGTACAAGGAAAGCAGTATAAAGGAATCGCAGAATATAAATCAATCGCGAAAAAGTACGCAACTCTAAAAGCTTTACAGGATCTCGAAAAATTACAACCAAACCCATTAAAAAATATAAGCAAACGAGATTTTTATAATCCTATTGATAACGAAATCGAAATCGCCTACGGAAATACATCTCGAATCCCAAATCCGCCTAGCCGCGAAGAAAATAACAGCGTAGAAACTAAAACATGGAAAAAGGAAAAGAATACAAGAAAACACAAAAATCGAAAATCTAAAAACGAAGGTAATTCAAGAAAGTTACCGCAAGGTTTAGAAAAATGCCCACACCGCAACGAATATAATTAATTCTGATCAATAATCACAATTTCACGCTAGCAATTAGCAAGCAAGACCCATGATATTTTGCAAGAAAAATACAAGTAAATACAGCAATAAATAAATATAAAAACCAACAATTCTCTTTCAGAAGATCAACAATTTTTTCTTCTCTTATCTCAACTAACAAAAGTCTTTCCTTAGTAATTCCTTTCATTATTTGAGAAACCTTTATCCCTTTAATATAAATCTACACTTTCTTTTCTAGGATCCAGTCACCGAGAAGCAAAATGAACAGAGAAATCGCCATTTTCCTGCTATCTCTACTAACTACCCTTTTAAGTATTCCAGCTCAAGAGACAAACGACTACTTTCTAAAGACCAAATTTGAAAATACGACAGGCCTCTATTTCGAACCTTTGAACCGTATTAAGATAATCGGGGAAGCCTATCACTTAATATCATATTTAAACATACAAGAAATTCTCGAAATTAGAACAAAACTGATTGACACCTACTCAAACATAATTTTGCACTGCGAAAATTTAGAAAAATCTAATTTCTGTATTAAAGTAGCTTATGACTATAAATTCGAAAATCAAAAAGACAGAATGACAATACAAACTAACGAAATAACGAACATTTTGAACGATATAATAAACATTACCAATAAAACTGATGAAATAACCATAACAAATATTCAAACCGCGATTGAAAAACTAAGAGCAACCGGAGCCTATTCTATAAATCTTGTACAAAATGATACTTTCGTCTACGAGCATCCTCTACAAGACACGCACAAAAAATTCACAAAGATATTAGATAATATTAAAAATTACAACACTTGGATCTCAAAAAACCCTAAATTGAAAATGAGCTCAAAAATTTTTGTCGCTGAATGGTTAGACAATATGCACGACGTCTTATTTCTTTACATAGAAATGCTTGATCAACTTATCGAAGCTCTAAGAAGCACTAGCAATAAAATGTGGGTCTCATCACACTTCTTTACTATGAAATTAGTACAAAATTACGTAGAAGAAGAGTATCCAAACTCTGAAAAAATTAATCTCAGAGATTTTCTTAAATTTTCAAAAACCCAAAAATTTATTTTGGGCCACAACTTAGTTTTTCTAATAACGTGCCCAACAATCATTGTAGACGAATTCCAAACGTATAAAATACACTCTTCTCCTATCTATCATGGCCTTAAAATATTCCCTACCCCTATTATTTACATTAAATCCGAAATAACTCACCTACCCGCGTGAAAAAAGTTTGCATGGCTCACGCATGGCAATAAACTTGGAAATATCTGGCTAAAGCATGGGTCATGCATGGCAATACACTTGGAAATATCTGGCTAAAGCATGGGTCACGGCTGAATGGTAGCATGGCTAAAGCTTTGCTCGAGTCCGTCTTCCATGCTTAGGACACGCAGAACACAAATGAATATTTTGAAGAAGATGTAAGTTTGCCAATAATCGACAATCTCCAAATGGTAAGTCCACTACCCGGGTGCACCAGGTCGTTCAAGACGTCATCTACGAGAACATTGAAAAAATCTGAATTGCCGCAGCAGCCAAAATAACTACCAATGATGAGTGGACGATCAGGATGCTCTGGATCGTGCACCAGGTCCTTCAAGACGTCATCTACGAGAACTTTTTCAAAATTTAAATTGCGGCAACAGCCAAAATAACTACCAATGATGACTCGACGATCAGGATGCTCCGGATCATGCACCAGGTCGTACAAGACGTCATCTACGATAACTTTTTCGAAATTTAAATTGCGGAAACAGCCAAAATAAATATCAATGGTGAGTCGACGATCAGGATGCTTCGGATCGTGCACCAGGTCGTTCAAGACGTCATCTACGAGAACTTTTCCAAAATTTGAATTGTGGCAGGAGCCAAAATAACTACCAATGATGAGTCGACGATCAAGATGCTCGGGATCATGCACCAGGTCGTTCAAGACGTAATCTACGAGAACTTTTTCAAAATAAAAATTGCGGCCACAGCCAAAATAACTACCAATGGTGAGTCGACGATCAGGATGCTCCAGATCGTGCACCAGGTCGTTCAAGACGTCATCTAAGAGAACTTTTCCAAAATTTGAATTGTGGCAGCAGCCAAAATAACTACCAATGGTGAGTCGACGATCGAAATGCTCCGGATCATGCACCAGGTCGTTCAAGACGTCAGCTACGAGAACTTTTTCAAAATTGAAATTGCGGCAACAGCCAAAATAACTACCAATGGTGAGTCCATGATCAGGATGCTCCGAATCGTGCACCAGGTCGTTCAAGACGTCATCTACGAGAACTTTTTCAAAATTGAAATTGCGGCAACAGATAAAATAACTACCAATGGTGAGTCGATGATCAGGATGCTCCTGATCGTGCACCAGGTCGTTCAAGACGTCATCTACGAGAACTTTTCAAAAATTTGAATTGTGACAGCAGCCAAAATAACTACCAATGGTGATTCGACGATCAAGATGCTCCGGATCATGCACCAGGTCGTTCAAGACGTCATCTACGAGAAATGTTTCAAAATATAAATTGCGGCAACAGCCAAAATAACTACCGATGGTGAGTCGACGATCAGGATGCTCCGGATCGTGCACCAGGTCGTTCAAGACGTCATCTACAAGAACTTTTACAACATTTAAATTGTGCCGATATCCAAAATAACTACCAATGGTGAATCGACGATCAGGGTGCACAGGATCGCGCACCAAGTAGTGTAGCACGTATTAAATCACATCTTCTGGTAGAATTTTGAACTGGTATGCCTGGCACTTGGGTTTTTTCATCTTCAACAAATAATATTATTATTATTATTATTATACCATTAAGCCATTTCCCTTTCGGGGTAGGCGTGACTTGCTCGGTTGGGGAATAGTAAACAGGTGAATAGGTATAGAGTAGGTTGGTATATGGGCATAAGGTATATAGGAGTTTTATAGGTGTTAGGGATAGGTGTTTTAGATCGATCTGGAATTCTCGTGTCATTTATTTAGATGACACGTTCATTCCGCAACACTGCTCCGACCCAGGTTGCTGATCAATCTCTCTAGCGATCACCCCAAGTGAGGAACCTCACAAAATTGTTATGTATGGTTCCCCACTTGGGCCCATTAGTATCCAAAGTCTCTGTTTCAGGCGCCATTCACACTATTGTCACTCTGTTTACAAACTATTTGTCGCCACACATTTCTGTCCTGGCATACTACTCTAGCTTCCTTCACGTCCATGCATTTCTTCACGCAAGCTCTTCTGTTCCTATGGCTTCTTACGTCTCTTCGGATTAATGTCTCATTCACAGATTCTGACCATTCTTTCGGCGGTCTACCTCTGGGCATTCTACCATTTACTTTACTTTTATACACTTGCTTCGTCAGTCGTTCATCTTTCATTCTTTCAAGATGTCCGAACCACCTTAGCTGATTTCTTTCCCATATGTCAACTAGTGTCTCTTGTGTACCACATTCTTTGAGGATTGTCTCATTTCTGACTTTGTCCATCAGTGTTTTCCCGCATATTATGCGGAGAGGTTTCATGCCGATCGCGTTGATTTTGCTCCTGTCCTTTTCTTGACAGGTCCATGTCTCGCTACCGTATAGTACAGTTGGTACGAAGATAGAGTTATGTATGGCCATTTTAGCTTTTTTTGATATGTTTTTATTTCTGAGGATGGATCCTGCTCTACCGATAACCTGCTTACCCTTATTTATGCGCCTATCTAACTCCCCATCTATTTTTCCGTCGCTAGTGAATAGGCTACCCAGATATACGTACTTGTCAACTTGTTCTAATCCCTCACCATTTAGGACAATGTTGCACATTGTTTTCTCGCTTTTTCCCTCAAACACCATGATTTTCGTTTTATTCACGTTAATTTTGAGGCCCATGTTCTCCATGCTTGTATTTAGTTTATTCAACATTCTTTGCAAGTCCTCGATTGATTCTGCCATAAGAATCTTGTCATCTGCGAAAGCTAACCCACGTACCTTGACGGTTTCGAGATTTACACCTTCTTCGTCGAAGAGGGCAGTTCTTAGACATTTATCCATGAATATGATAAATAGCCACGAGGACATAACGCATCCTTGCTTCACCCCTTGCATAATATCGAACCAGTCGCTCAGTTTCCCATTTACCCTTACACTCGCTTTACTGCCTGTATAAATTGTTTTTATTGCTTGTAGGAGCCCTCCATTTACTCCATACTCTTTAAGGATTTCCCAAAGTTTAGTTCTATTTACCTTGTCGAATGCTTTTTCTAGATCAATAAATGCACAGAAAACTTTCTTTCCTACTCTCAAGCTCTTTTCTGTGATCTGTCTTAGGCTAAATATCTGATCTGTACATGACCTTCCTGGCATAAATCCACATTGGACTTCCCATATCTTCTCTTCTGTAATTTCCATTACCCTACGGATAAGTATTTTTGAGTATATTTTACTTACGGTACTTAGTAGGCTGATACCTCTGTAATTACTGCAGTTGCTTTTATCTCCTTTTCTTTTGTATATTGGTACGATAATCGCTTTTCTCCAATCGTCTGGGACTTCTCCCGTTTCGATACATAAATTTATTAATTCGCACAACCTGTGAGGTATGTACTCACCACCGTATTTAAGCATTTCAGCGCTAATATTGTCTATACCCGCAGCCTTACCGTTTTTCAAGTTCTTAATTATATCTCTGACCTCAGTGACACAGACTTTTTCAATTGGGTTTTCTAGTGCATTATGTTCTATGTCGCAGTTTTGTTGCCCTATATCTTCACCTCCTAATAGTTCTTTAAAAGAATCTTTTAAAGCGTCTACTATCCCGTCTATATCATATAGCATTTCGCCTTTACTGTTTCTCATGCTAGCAAACTCTGTACTTTTACTTTCCTTCAACTGTTTATATAATAGTTTCATAATTCCTTCAAAGCAGTTTTTTATTTTGTTCTCTTCTTCTGTTCTGATTTTCTCTTTACTCTCTTTGACTAGTCGTTTAACTTTCCTATTTTTGTGTCTGTAATCATTTTTAAGTCTAGTTTTCTCCTCATCGCTAAGACCTGTCATGTTCAGCGTTCTATTGCGCGCTTTTTTCTTTTCTTTTTGGGCTGCCGCAATTTCCTCATTCCACCATGCATCACCAGATTTTCTTCCTACAAATGCCGTACCACATATTTCGGTCGCAGTTTTAACAATGATATCCCGTAATAAAGTCCACGCGCCCTCTACATCTTTATTGCTTATAAGCGCTTCCCACGTTGCCCTATCTATGCGTTCAGTTAACCTCTTTTGGAACTCTGTTTCCACTTCTTGTCTCTGTAAATTTTCAATTTTTATTCGTGTTTGTTTCGTTTTCTTTGTTTTCTTTGTTCTCCATCCCCGCCCTAAGTTTATTTTGCAGACTAAAAGGTAATGATCAGTATTGCATTCGGCCCCCCTCATGACTCTTGTATCTGTAACTAGTTCTCTTAGTCTTTCATCTGCAATAACGAAGTCAATTATACTGCGGCTATTTCCTTTACACCAGGTGTACATGTGGATCATTTTATGTCTAAACCAAGTATTTGTAATGAATAGGCTCTTTTCTAAGCATAAGCTAACTAATTTTTCCCCGTTATAATTTTTTCTTGTTGTGTCCCCAAAATTACCTAGCACCCCTCCTGTATCTGTATCCTGACGCTGGACGCCGACCCATCCGTTCATATCTCCTAACAAGATTATTCTTTCACCTTGATCGCAAGTACTTATTGTATCATTTAAAGTGTCCCAGAAGGCGTCCTTAACTTCCCTCGAATCGCTATCAACTGGTGCGTAGCACGCTATGATAAATAATCTTCTGATTCCTACCTTCATTCTAGCCCATAGCAATCTGGGTGATACAAAATCATGATCTATGAGATGTTGACTTGCTTTTTCATTCATAATTAAACCGACCCCCTGACTACGATGTGATTCACTATCTACTCCTGACCATATTTCACAACCGCCTTCCAACACCCCATTTTCTATGTTTCTAAATTCGCAACCTTTTTTCTTCGTCTCAGGTACACAGAGAATATCTAGTTTCCTTGTGTGCATAGTTTCTCGTAGTTCTCTTATCTTAAGATCATTCACTCCTCTAGCATTCCAAACACCCAGTCTCCATTCATCGCCCGAAACACGACCTTTACGTTTACCGTGTGCATGCCTTTGGTCAATCCGAGTTTCAGTCCATTCCGAGGCTACTTTATTGTTTGTATTATTCATGTTTAGATTGTACTCCCAACTATCACCTGTATGCGCGAGATTT
>CAKNXH010062377.1:0-26906 GCA_932178445.1 Andricus quercusramuli
ATTATTTATAGATTGAAAATTAAACTGTTTGGTAGAAAATTCGTCTTTTCGTTTTAAAAATTCAACAAGTTGGTAGAAAATTTAAAAATTTTGGTTGAAAATTATATTGTTTGTTGAACGTTTATATTTTTTGGTTGAAAATTTAAATATTTGGTTATAAATAAGCCAGTTTTTACAAAAAAATCAACATTTGGTGGAAAATAATATTTTTTGTTTCACAGTTCAACTATTTTTTGCATCATTCGTATTTTTTGATAGAAGATTAATATTGTCGGAGAAAAATTCATCGTTCTTTTTTTTTTTTTTTTGAAGAATTGAACTACTTTGTAAAGAATTACATTTTTCAAAGATTGTCCTCCTTAGTTGAATATTCAATATTTTGATTGAAAAAAAAAATTTCTTGTCTTGAATAATAAATTTTTTTTACCTGGAAATTCAACCATTCAATTTTTGGTTCAAAATTTATTATTTTTAAGTTAAATAATCAACTGTTTGGAAGAAATTTCATGTATTTTGTTGAAAACTCATATTTTTTGCTTTATTCTTTTTCCTGTTGAAAATTAATTTTTCAATTTTATAATTTGACGATCCTATTTTTGGTTGAAAAAAATCTTTTCAGTAAAAAATTTAATTATCTGAATTAAAATTCACCTTTTCTTGATTGAAAATAATTGATCTATTTCGTTCCAGCTACAACTATTTTCTTTAAAATTCGTTTTTTGTTGTTTAATTAATAAATTCCATGGGTTAAAAATTTGTCTCATGGTAGAAAATTCATATTTTCTGGCGAAAACTCATCTTTTTGCTTCCTTCTTTTTTTTCTGTTAAAAATTTATTTTTTTATTTGAAAATTTGACGATCTTATTTTTGGTTAAAAAAATATCTTTTTAGTTGGAAATTTAATTATTTGGATTAAAATTCACCTTTATTGATTAAAAATTCATCTATTTTGTTCCGGTTTCATCTATTTTTTTTTAAATTCGTTTTTCTTTGTTTAATTCGATTGGTTGAAAATTTTTCTTCTGGTAGAAAATTCATCTTTTATAGTAAAAACTTTGCTTTTAGTAAGTAAAAACTTTTTGCTTTCTTCCTTTTTTTATTTTTTTTCCTGTTAAAAATCATTTTTTTAAATTGAAAATTTGACGATCCTATTTTGGGTTGGAAAATATCTTTTTAGTTGGAAATTCAATTGTTTGCATCGAAATTCACATCTTTTTTATTTAAAAATGAATGAATTCTTGAAAAATTAATCTTTTTGGGATAAAAATTCAACTGGCCCATCAAAAATTCTTTTTGCTTGATAATTCAACTGTCTTTGATTCAAGTCTTATCTTTTTTTGTTAAAAAGTTTGAACATTTGGTTGAAAAATAACCTTTTTTGTGGAGTCATCTTTTCTGGTCGATAATTCAACTGGTTTGTTGAAAATTAATTTTGTTTTGTTTGTAAAAAATGCATCTTTCTTAGTTGAAAATAAATTTTTTTGTTTTTGAAAATTCGAATGTGTACAGAAGAAAATGGTCTTATTGGCTTGAAAATTCATCTACTGCGTTCATAGTTGAACCATTTACAAAATAGACTTTTTCAAGTTTATGTTTTTTAAACAAATTCACATTCTCAAATTTTTCAAAATTAACGAGTTTTTATATTAAATTCAAAATGATATTTACATTTTTTTCATGTAAAAGAATTTATCTGTCTAATTCCGTGAAAAGTCACCTAATTTCCTAGGAATCGGTAGGGGGGGGGGGGGCACAAAAATCTCAAAAATTCTTCGAAAAACGCAAGCCCTTTTATTTGGAAATTGTTTTAGGCCAGTCGTGTACTATAATGATCTACAAGTGCTGAATATATAATTTTCTACTAATAATCCTGCAATGAATCAGTTTATCATCTCATTAGAGAGGCTTACGATCTTCTGAAATATAAATCAAATGAGTAGTTTACAATCGATTTGAATTACCGCGAAGCGCATTAAATCGACTCGCTTCGCGCTAGCCATGTAGAATGTAGAGTGTGTAGAGAGAGAGAGAGAGAGAGAGAGAGAGAGAGAGAGAGAGAGAGGTATAAAGTTTTGCGGGAGAAAAGGGGAAAAGGGAAAAAGGGATAAAGGGAGTCTTGACTGCGATTTAGCATCGGTACACAGGAACATCCTGTACGAGCAAGCGAGCAGTATTTACGCGTAGAGTTACATAATTTAGCATCGCGCTTGTCACATAAGTTAGAGGCCGCTTAGCTCAGGGTGGCTATAATTTAATCGAAGGTAGTTATATCTCAGCCAATGGCTGTATAGCACCTCGCGATCCGCGACGAAATGTTCAAAATAGAGGAACACGCGATTGCTTTTAAGGAACAGGAACTTGGAACACACTTGTGACCAAACGAGTTCAAATTCTCCTTTTCTGTTTGCGATCAGCGGCTCCTTCCTTACTTCCAATCCATTCCCAATCTCTTTTTTGCTTTAATTCAATTTTCAATTTTTCAGGAGATATCTCTTGACTGTAATGGTTACAAGGTTTCTGACCTTTAAAGACTTGCGGTAGTGAATCGACGCCAAAGGCAAGGAAAGCTTCGAATCCATTCCCAGTCTCTTTTCTATTTCAATTCATATCGAATTTTTCAGAAAATCTCTTTTGACTATGATGGCTACAAGTTTTTCGGTGAATCTAGATTTTCTGTAGCCAATCGCTGCGAGGTACACTCAAATCCGATCCATTCCCAATCTCTTTTTTTCTTTAATTGATTTTAATTCTTTTAGAAAACCCCTTTTGACTATGGTGGCTACAAGGTTGCAAACAAATGAAGATTTGTTGTAACAAATCACTACCAGATACAAAGAGAGCTTCCAATCCATTCCCAGTCTCTTTTTCACTTCAATTGATGTTTAATCTTTCAGAAAACCTCTTTTGGCTAATGACTTCAAGGTTTTAGGCAAATCTAAATTTTCGGTAGCAAATCGCTGTCAGATATGAAAAAACTTCCAATCCATTCCCAGCCTCTTCTTTACTTTAATTAAATTAATTTTTCCAGAAAACATCCTTTAACTCTAATGGCTACAAGGTTTTAGGTAAACCTATATTTTCAGTAGGAAATTCTGCCAAGTACGAACGAGGCTTCCAATCGATTCCGAGTCTCTTTTTCATTCCAATTGATTTTCAATTTTTTGGAGAATCTCTTCTGTGTATAATAGCTACAAGCTTTTAGGCAAATCTAGATTTTCAGTAGCAAATCGCCGTTAGACACAAAAAAACTTTCAATCCATTCCCAGTCTCTTTTTTACTTTAATTGATTTTCAATTTGAGAAAAATCTCTTTTGACAAAAATAGCATTAATTTTGCAAGTGGGTTATATCTCAGCCAATAGATGTATAGCACCTCAGGAACAGAAACTTGAAACTCACTTATTGTGACGAAACGAGTAAATATTCTGTTTTTCTGTTTGACATCAACGGCACCTTCCTTGCTTTCAATCCATTCCTAATCTCTTTTTCACTTCAATTAACTTTTCAACTTTTCAGAAAATATCTTTTGACTATAATGGCTTCAAGCTTTCAGGTGAACCTAGATTTTCGGTTGCGAATCACCGCAAGGTATAAACAGAGCTAATCCGTTCCCAGTTTTTCTTCACTTTGATTGTTTGTCAATTCTTTAGAAAATCTCTTTTGTTTCCAATGGCTATATGGTTAGAGACAAATGAAAACTTACGGTAGCAAATCGCCGCGACAACCGAACAAAGCTGCAAATCCATTCCCAGTCTCTTTTTCACTTCAACTGATTTTCAGTTCTTTCAGAAAATCTCTTTTGACTATAATGGCTACAAGATTTTAGGTGAACCTGAATTTTCGGTTGCAAATCGCTGTCAAGTACAAACAAGGCTTTCAATCCATTTCCAGTCTGTTTTTCACTTAGATTGATTTTCAATTTTTTAGAAAATCTCTTCTGTATATAATGGCTAAGCTTTTAAGTAAATCTAGATTTTCCGTAGCAAATCGCCGTTATATGCAAAACAAAATTTCCAATCCATTCCCAGTCTCTTTTTTACTTTAATTAAATTCCAATTTTTCAGAAAACATCTTTTGACTATGGTAGCTACAGGGTTTCAGGAAAATCTCAATTTTCGGTAGCAAATCGCCGCAAAGTACAAACAAAATAATCCTCTCTCAGTCTCTTTGTTTCATTAATTTATTTTCAATTTTTTAGAAAACCTCTTTTGATTAGAGTGGCTACAAGGTTACAAACAAATGAAGATTTGTTGTAGCAAATCATTGCCAGATACAAACAGAGCTTCCAATCCATTCCCAGTCTCTTTTCCACTTTAATTGATATTCAGTCTTTCAGAAAACCTCTTTTTACTCTTACAGCCACAAGCTTTGAGGAAAATCTAGACGTAAGGTACAAGAACAAAACTTCCCATCCATTCCCAGTCACTTTTTCACTTCAGTTGATTTTTAATGTAAGAGAAATCTCTTCGGACTATAATGACTATACAGTTACATACAAAAAAGATTTGGTAGCAAATCGCTGCCAGATATAAACATAGCTTTGAATCTATTCCCAGCCTCTTATATACCTTAATTAAAATCAAATTTTTTCTAAATCTTCTTCTGACAAAAACTGCTCACACTTATTGTGACCAAACGAATTATAATTCTCTTTTCCTGTTTGTTATCAATGTCACCTTTCTTGCTTCTAATGCATTCCCAGTTTCTTATTCACTTCAATTGATTCTAAATTTGTTAGAAAAACTCTTATGACACAATTGTTGCAAGGACCAAACAAGACCAAATTCCATTAGTCTGTTTACGAACCTCAGCACTTTTTTTTGCATACAATCCATTCCCAGTCTCTTTTTCATATCAATTGATCAAAATTTTGTTAGAAAATCTGTTTTGACTGTAATGGCTACAAGGTTTCAGATTGATCCAATTTTTCGATAGCAACTCGCTGCCAAGCACAAAAAAATCTTCTTACATATTCCCAGTCTCTTTTTCACTTCAATTGATTTTCAGTATTTCAGAGAATTTCTGTTGAACATAATGATTAGGAAGTAATAATCAAATGAATTTCAGCAGTGAAAAATCGACGCCAGAAAAAACATAACTTTAAATTCATTCCCAGTTTCTTTTACACTTCAATTAATTAGAAAATTTGCAGAAAAATCTTTTTTAATAAAATGGCTACAAAATGAATATCAGATGAATATTTGCTGTAGCGAATTGACGCCAGATAAAAGCAGAACTTTTAATCTATTCCCAGTCTCTTTTTTGTTTTCTTAAATATGATACTTAAATTTAAAAGTCCCGCAAGCCACAGAAAGTGAAGAATTGGGTTTAATAAGGTTTTGGCCATTACTAATTTTTTTTGCAGTTTCTTTCAGGACCAATTCCTAATAGTACATGGAATATTATTTCTTACTGATAATTTATTGTTGAAACCAATTTTTTAAACAATTCGTTATTGTTCATAACAGTTTTCTCTTAGAATAGAGTTAGAAAGTCGCGGTTTTTTCAGATTTTTCCAATATGCTTTCAACTGTTCAGTTATTGTCAATTTAAGTTAACAATAATTATTGTTTAAATAATTTATTATTATTCTTTTAGAAGTTTCTTGGAAGAATGCTAGAAATTTGCCCTTTTTTCTGAAATTTCGCATTTTTTGTTCACATTTCAATGAGAGTAAGTTATTAATCTATTCAGATAAGATACATCATTGTTTAAACAATTTGTTATTATTTTTAATATTTTCTTTGGATAATGCTAGAAAGTTCCATTTTTTTCTGAAGTGTTTCGGGGTTTTCTGTCATTTTCAACTTTTTGTCAACTTTTCCAATAATGAGGTATTGAATAATCGAAGTTGAAAATTGTTTAAACAATTTGTTATTTTTTGTGGCAATTTTCTCTTTTAGAATAACGTTAAAAAGTCACCGTTTTTTCCTGAATTTTATAACTGGATTTAAAATTTTCAGTTAGAGCGTGACAATAGTCAATTATAGATAACAAACATAATTATTCAAACAATTAATTTTTATCTTCAATAATACTTTTTCCAATTGATTTACATAATTTTCGCCGGTAGTGTATTTGAATTTCGTTAATAAACATTTTCGGTGGATAATACTATTTAAAAAGAATTTTTTATTTATTTGGATGTCTGACTTTATTGATAAGATCGATATTTGCTTCGTCTTGTACATACACCCGTGTAAGTACATATGTACATTTCCGTGTGTGTTCAAGCATGTTCTGCCTCAAGTTATGACTCTCTGGGTCTCGAACTTCCTGCTAGACTCTAAAGTTCGCATAATTTCAAGAAGACACTTTTTTTCTAATTTCCTGAAGGACCAGGTGTTCCAGGATTCGAGCAAATTGAATTTAAAATATGGCTATTAGTCTTCAAACTCTACTAAATGAATTTGAACTTCCAAATAAATAACGGAAGTTCACAACGAACAATGTTTATAATGAAAAAAAAAAATATATTTTTTCTATTACCCAATAAATATATAACAATTTCGAATTAACAAATTTAAACGAATTTAACAATAATCGATTTTAAAAATATATGAATAAACATAACTTTCCTACTCTTCAATGAAATGTGTTAATATTGTAGGTGAATCAATCCGTCTGGAACCAAGGAATCTTTCATGTTGTTGCATCAATTTTGAATTGTGTGTTAAAGAAAAAAGTTTTACTATAAAAAAAGTACTTCAAAATATTATGCATTACCATAACTTCCCTACTCTCCGATAAAATGTATTAATATTAAAGGTCAATCGATTCGTTTTGAACCAAGGAATCTTTTATATTCTTGTATTATCTTTGAATTATGTTAAAGAAAAAAGTTTTACTGTAAAAAGACGATTTTCCAAATATATAAATTACCATAACTTCCCTATTCTTTAATGAAATGTATGAATATCATAGGTCGATCGATTCGTCTTAAAATCTTAAATCAACATGACTTTTTCATTCTCGCATCAACTTTGTATTATGAGAATGAGAAAATTTTGATTGTATAAATCGACTTTTAAAATATATGAATAACCATAACTTTCTTATACTCTTCAATAAAATGTGTTGATATTGTAGGTCAATCGATCAATGTTATAGGTCAATCGATCCGTCCTGAATCAACACAATTCTTCTATTTTCGCATTACCTCCAAATTAGGAGAATGAGACAATTTTGACTATAATAACCGATTTAAAAAATATAAAAATTACCATATCTTCCCTACTATTCAATAAAATGTATTAATATTAAAGGTCAAACATTCGTCCCGAAACAAGGAACCTCTTACATCTTCATTCTTGCATCAACTTTGAATCATGTTACTGGAAAAAGCTTCACTCTAAAATCGTGTTTTCAAATATTACGCATTACGATAGCTTCCTTACTCTCCAATATTGTGTATCAATATCATAGGTCAATCGATTCAATCTATAAAAATCAATTTTAAAAATACATAAATCACCATAACTTCTCAACTATCCAATGAAATGTATCATAATTGTAGGTCAATCGATTCCTTTCGAACCAGGGAATCTTTTATATTCTTGCATCAATTTTGAATTATGTTAATGAAAAAAGTTTTACTATAAAAAACCGTATTTCCAAATATTATGCATTATCATAGCTTTCTTACTCTTCAACGAAATGTATCAGTATGATAGGTCAATCGAATCATCTTGAATCAACAAACATTTTTTATTTTCGCATCAACTTTAAATTATGAGAATGAGAAAATTGTTACCATAAAAATTGAATTTAAAAATATATAAAATACCATAACTTCCCTACTCTTCAGTAAAATGTATTAATATTATAGGTCAATCGAATCGTCTCAAATCAAGCAATCTTCCATACTCTTGCATCAACTTTGAATTGTGCTAGAAAAAAAGATTTTACTATATAAAACCGTATTTTCAAATATTATGCGTTGCCATAGCCTCCTTACTATTCAATAAAATGTATCAATGCTATAGGTCAATCGATTCGTCTTAAACCAACAAAACTTTTCTATTCTTGCATCCACTTTAAATTATGAGAACGGAAAATTTTCACTATGAAAATCAATTTTAAGAATATATAAAGTACCTTAACTTTAGTATTACAGGTCAATCAAATCATCTTGAATCAACAAACATTTTTTATTCTCGCATCAACTTTAAATTATGAGAATGAGAACATTGTTACTATAAAAATCGAATTTAAAAATATATAAAATACCACAACTTCCCTACTCTTCAGTAAAATGTATTAATATTGTAGGTCAATCGATTCGTCTCAAATCAAACAATCTTCCATACTCTTGCATAAACTTTGAATTGTGCTAGAAAAACATTTTTTACTGTATAAAACCGAATTTTCAAATATTATGCATTTCCATAGCCTCCTTACTTTTCAATAAATTTGTATCAATGCTATAGGTCAATCGATTCGTCTCAAACCACCAAAACTTTTCTATTTTTGCATAAACTTTAAATTATGAGAAAACCATAATTTTTCTACTCTTCAATAAAATGTATTACAATTCTAGGTCAATCGATTCGTCTCGAATGGAAACAATCTTTTCTGTTGTAGCATCAACTTTCAATTATGTTAATGGAAACAATTTTACTTTAAAAAACCGTATTTTCAGACATTATGCATTACCATAGCTTCCTCACTCTTCAATAAAATTCATTATTATCATAGGTCAATCGATCCGTGTTAAATCAACACATCTTTTTCGTCCTCGCATCAACTTTAAATTATGCCAATAAGAAAGTTTTGCTATGAAAAACCGTATTTTCAAATATCATGCATTACCATAGCTTCCTTACTCTTCAATAAAATGTATCAACATTATAGGTCAATCGATTTGGCTCAAACCGAAAAATCTTTTATATCCTTACATTAACTTTGAATTATATCAAATAAAAAAGTTCTACTATAGAAAATCGTATTTTCAGATATTATGCATTACCAAAGGTTCCTTACTCACTAATAAAATTTATTAATATTATAGGTCAATCGATTCATCTTGAATCAATACATCGTTTTTTTGCGTCATCTTTGAATTATGAGAATCAGAAAATTCTTACTATAAAAATCGATTTTGAAACCAAAAAAAATTACCATAACTTTCATACTCTTTTATAAAATGTAATGATATTGTAGGCCAATCGATTCTTTGTAAACAAAGAAATCTCTCATATTCTTGAATCAACTTTGAATTATGTTAATGAAAAAATTTTTATTATGAAAAACCGTATTTTCCGAATATTATGCATTACCATAGCTTTCTTAATATTCGATAAAATGTATCGGTATTCTAGGTCAATCGATTCGTCTCGAACCGAAAAATCTTTTTCACATCCTCGCATCAACTTTGAATTATATCAAAGAAAACATTTTTACTATAGAAAACCATATTTTCAAATATCATGTATTACCATAGCTTCCATACTATTCAATACAATGTATCGAAATTATAGGTCAATCGATTCATCTCGAACCAAAAAATTTTTTATATCCTTGCATCAACTTTGAATTATATCAAAGAAAAAAGTTTTACTATACAAAAACGTATTTTCAGATATTATGCATTGCCATAGTTACCATTTTTTCAATAAAATTTAATAATATTATAGGTCAGTGGATTCTTCTGGTATCAACATACCTTTTCTATTCACGAATCCACTTTAAATAATAAAAAAAAAAAAATGTTTACTCGTATTTTCAAATATTATGCATTACCATAACTTCCTTCCTCTTCAATACACTGTATCAATCTTATAGGTCAATCGAATCAATTTGAATCAACACAACTTTTCTATTCTCGCATTAACTTTAAATTATGAGGATGAAAAAATTTTTACTATAAAAATCGATTCTCAAAATATGTAAATTAGCATAACTTCCCTACTCTCTAATTAAATGTATCAATATGGTAGGTCAATCGATTTGTTTTGAACCAATAAATTTCTTATATTCTTGCATCGATTTTGAATTATGTTAGTGAAAAAATTGTTATTAAAAAAAGACCGAATTTTCCAAATATTACGCATTACCATAGCTTACTTACTCTTCGATCAAATTTATCAGTATTATAGGTCAATCAATCATTTCGGATCAACACGTCTTTTCTATTCTCGCATCAACTCTAATTTATGAGAATAAAAATTTTTTCACCATAAACATTGATTTCAAGTATAATATAAATGACCCTAACCTTTCCATTTTTTGATAGGATATATCAATATTATAGGTCAATCGATTCCACTCGAACGAAGGAATCTTTTACATTCTTGCATCAACTTTGAGTTATGTTGAGGAAAAAAGTTTCACTATAAAAAACCGATTCATAAAATATTTTTCAGTGATAAGAAATTAATATATATAAGAAGCATTATATTTTGAAGACGAATTGAATTTTATCCTATGTTGTAGGACTTTGGAGTGTGGAATTAGGTGCGTAGGTTTGAATTTGTGGAACAGTTAGTTTCTCTAGTTCAGCTAGTATAGGACGAGGGTCTTGTCACCAAACTTGTTTGGGGCCTTGGTCCCGCAACGCATGACGAGACAAGCCCACTTTACAAACTACATTGCTACTCGGTATCCTAATACGTGGCAACGGTCATAGCCCCTGGCATCAAGATTCGACCTCGCAAGATCCCAAATCTATCATACTCTCAACTTACGAGCTTCCTATCAATCTATGAAAAAATTTTTTTAGGTCACTGTACAAAATTCAAATTTTTTTGCGATTTTTAGATGAAAAAAATCGGTTTCCAATTAAAAATTGAAATAAGTAGATGGAGAGGGGCTGGTTTTCAAATAGGAAAGGAGAAGGGAGTAAATATTTTATGGACGATGGTGGGAAGAAGGGTTGGTTTTCAAAGAGGGAAGGGGAGATTGAGAATTTTTAAAGTAACAGAATATTTTCAAGCTCTAGAAGAGGGGTCAGTTTTTAATTGAATTAAGGGAAGGAAGAAGAAACAAGATTATTAGGATAGTGGTATGGAAAAAGGGTCGATTGTTGTAAGATAAAAGTACAGTTACGAGGAGAATATAAGAGGGCGAAGTTCAAGTTTCATAGGATAAAGGTGTTAGTAGAAGGAGTGCGATAACTTCAGTGTGATAGATATATTCGAAGGAAGTGTGTGTGGTGTTGTAAGACAGTAGTGGGGAGAGGGGGTCGTTTTCAAAGAGGAAAAGGAAGGAGGGGGACCAAAGAGGTAAAAAACATATTTTAAAGCTTTGAGGAGGGGTAATGTCAAAAGTAAATAAGGGAAAGAGAAGGGAGTAGATATTTGTAGAACAGCGGAGAGGAAGAAAGGGTGGTTTTTGATAAGGAAAGGGGAGGTTGTGGATTTCAGATGAAACAGAATATTTTTAAGCTTTAAAAGAGGTGTAATGTTTGGAGTAAATTAAGGGAAGGAAAAAGAAAAAAGGTTTATATGACAGTGGTATGGACAAAAGGTCGATTGTTGTGGAATAAAGGTACAGTTACGAGGAAAATATAAGAGGGAAATGTTGATGTTTTATAGGATAAAGGTGTGGGTAGAAGGAGTGCGATAACTTCAGTGTGATAAATATATTTGAAGGAAGTGTGGTGTTGTAAGACAGTGGTGGGGAGAGGGGGTGGTTGTCGAAAAGGGAAGGAAGAAGGGAGACTAGAGAAGTGAAAAACATATTTTCAATCTTCAAAAAGCGGTAATGCAATGAGTAAGTTGAAGGAAGGGAGAAAGAATAAAGGTTTGTAGGATACTGATGAAGGAAAAAATTCGATTGTTTTGGAATGACGGTACAGTTACGAAGAAAATATGAGAGGGAGGATTTGAGTTTTATAGGATGAAGGTGTGGATAGAAGAAGTGCGAAAACTTCACTGTGACAGAGATATTTGAAGGTAGTGAGGTGCTGTTGAATAAAGTTGGCACTGGGAGTGTTTTTCGAAAGAGAAAATGGAAGAGGAGGATTATAGAGTGAAACAAAATATTACTGAACTTCAAAGGGGGGCAATGTTTGGAGTAAATTAGGAGAAGGAAAAGGGAGTAATGGTTTATAGGATAGTGGTGTGGGAAAGTTGTTTTTGTGGAATAAAAGTACAGTTACGAGGGAAATGTAAGAGGGAGGAGTCAAAGTTTTATAGGGTGAAGGTGTGGGTAGAAGGAGTTTGAAAACTTCAGTGTGATAGAGATGTTTGAAGGAAGTGTGGTGTTGTAAGACAGTGGTGGGGAGAGAGGATCGTTGTCGAAGAGGAAAGGGAAGAAGGGGGCCTAGAAAGGTGAAAAAGATATTTTCAAGCTTCAAAGATAGGTTTTGTTAGGAGTATGGTAAGTTAAGGAAAGAAAAGAAGAATGAAGATTTGTAGGATAGTGGTGTGGGAAAAGATTCGATTGTTTTGAAATGACAGTACAGTTACGGAAAAAATATGAGAGGGAGGATTCGAGTTTTATAGGATAAAGGTGTGGGTAGAAGGAGGCGAAAACTTCAGTGTGATAGAGATATTTGAAGGTACTCAAGTGCTGTCGGACAGTCGTGGGGAAAGAGAGTTTTTTGAAAGGGAAAATGTAAGGGGAGGCTTATAGAAGTGAACAAAACATTCCCAACCTTGAAAGAGGGGTCATGTTAAGAGAAAATTAGGAGAAGGAAAAGGGAGGAATGATTTGTAGGATAGTGGTGTGGGAAAAGGGTCGATTGTTGTGGAATATAAGTACAGTTACAAGGGAAATATAAGAGGGAGAAGTTGAAGTTTTATAGGATGAAGGTGTGGGTAGAAGGAGTTTGAAAACTTCAGTGTGATAGAGTTATTTGAATGAAATGTGGTGTTGCAGGACAATGGTGAGAAGAGAGGGTCGTTGTCAAAGGAGAAAGGGAAGAACGTGGTCTAGAGAGGTAAAAAACATATTTTCAAGCTTCAAAGAAGGAAAATGTTAGGAGTAGGTTGAGGGAAGGAAAGAAGAATGAAGGTTTGTAGGAAAATGACGTGAGAGAAGATTCAATTATTGTGAATTGACAGTACAGTTACGAAGAAGATATGAGATGGGAGGATTTGAAGTTTTATAGGAGAAAGGTGTTGGTAGGAGGAGGTGAAAACTTCAGTGTGATGGAGATATTTGAAGGCACTGAGGTGCTGTAGGACAGTCGTTGGGAGAGAGAGTGTTTTTTGAAAGGGAAACCCCTTCAAAGAGGGGTGATGTTGAGAGAAAATTAGGAGAATGAAAAGGGAGTAATGGTTCCTAGAATAGTGGTGTGAGAAAAGGGTCGAGTGTTGTGGGATAAAGGTACAGGTACAAGGAAAATATAAAGAGAAGGGGTTAAACTATCGTAAGAGTGATAGATTCAGTGTGATAGAGATATTTAAAGGAAGTTTGGTGCTGCAGGGTAGTGTTGGGGAGAGGGGTGATTGTAGAAGAGAAAAGGGGAGGGGAAGGACTATAGAGGTGAAAAAAATACTCTCAAGCTTCACAGAGGAGTGATGTTAGCAGCAAATTAAGGTAAGGAAAAGGTAATAAAGGTTTGTAGGATAGCGATGTGGGAGGAGAGTCAATATCTGTGATATAAAGGTATAGTTAAAAGAGAAAAAAAGGTAAGTCAGATTTTATAGAAGTATCCAATAAAGTATATTAATGGTATAATAATACTATGAAAACTTCAGTGTGATAGAGATATTTGAATTGTTGTAGGATAAAGGTGGGGAAGGGAGGTTGTTTCCAAAGAGGAAAGGAGAGTGTGAGGATTTTGGAGGTAAGAAATTATTTTCAAGCTTCAAAAGAGAAGTAATGTTTGTAGTTAATTAAGGGAATTAAAGAAGAAAAGGTTTATAGGATGATGATGTAGACACAAGGTCAATAGTGGCGGGATAAAGGTACAAATACAAGGGAAATATGAGAGAGAGAAGTTAAATTTTTAAAGGATGAAGGTTTGGGTAGAAGGAGTGCGGACACTTCAATGTGATAGAGATATTTGTATTTATGTAGGATAGCGGTGAAAACAGGTGGTAGTGGTTGTCATTCATATTTGAAGCGCTGTTGGATAGTGGTGTGGAAAGGTAGTGGTTTTCGAAGAAGAAAGGGGAGAGGGAGGATTTTAGATGAAACAAAATATTTGCGAACTTTAAAAGAGGGACAATATTTGGAGAAAATTAAGAGAAGGAAAAGAGAATGAAGAAGAGGTTGAAGTTTTATAAGGGAAGAAGTGTAGGTAGGAGTGCGATAACTTCAGTGTGATAAAGATATTTGGAGGGAGTGAGGTGCTGTAGGATGATAGTGGAAAGAGGAGGTCGTTGTCAGAGAGGAAAGAAGAGGGTAAGATTTAAGAAAAAGCCAAATATTCTTCAGCTTTAAAGAAGAGGTAATGTTTGAAATAAATTATGGGAAGGAAAAGAGAATGAAGGTTTATAGGATAGTGGTATGGGAAAAGGGTCAATTGCTGTGAGATAAGGGAACAGTGGCAAGAAAAATATGAGAGGGAGGTATAAAAGTTTCTGAAGGAAGAGGTGTGAGTAGAAGGAGTGTAAAAACTACAGTGTGATAGAGATATTTGAAGGAAGTGATGTACTGTTGGATAGTGATGAAAGAGAAGGCGGTTGTCGGAAAGAAAAGGTTGAGGTGAGGATTTCAGAGGTAAGAGAATATTTTCAAGCTCTAAAATAGGGGTATTGTTCAGAGTTAATTAATTATAATTATAAGAAAAAGGTGGTTAGGTTAAGTAAGTTGGAAGTGGATACATAGAGAGGGAATGATCAATTTATATGGAAGGGTGGAGTTAAGGGACAGGGGATCAATTCTTCTGGAATATAGGTATGAATAAGAGAAAAATATAAGTCGGAGATATTAAAATGTATTAGATGAAGGTATAGGTAGTGTGTTTCATGAAAAGAGTTAGTAATAGGGAGGATTACACAGGTGAAATCAAGAACTCTATGCTAGGGTTATGTGTGAGTTAAGGGGTGGAGAAGGTAGTGTGTTGAAGAAACGGTGAGGAGACCAGAGAATAGGTCGATTGTTGTGGGATACAGATATAGGTAGAAGGTAAATATAAGAGCAAAGGGTTAAGGTTTTATAGGATGAAGGTGTGAGTAGGAGTGAACTACTTTATAAGGGATGTAATTGAACGAGATATTTGAGGAAGGGAAGCAGACTCTTAGATGAAAAAGACATAAGAAGGGGTATTATTGAGGTGAAGCGTGAAGTGTTGTAGTGTGGAAGTGTGGGAAGGGGTGTTTGTCGAAAAGGAAAGTGTAGAAGGATAATTGTAGAATAAAACAAAACGAATCCAGCTTTGAGGTGGTATAGAGTGAGGACTGAATTAAGGGAATGAAAAGGCTCCTGAAGGCTTCAGGACAGTCATAGTTATTGGGAGGGGTGGTCTATAAGGTGGAGGTGCTCAAGTGTGGTTGGATAGAACTATTTGTGCAAGCAAAATATAAGAAGAATGGGTGAAAGTTTTCAGGGTAAAGATGTCGGAATGGTGAGGGGAGCAAGTAGTGTTCTGCAATGTTGGTACAAGGAGTAAAATAGTTATTGGGAGGGTATAAAATGCTATAAAATGAAGGTACAGTTGGGGGGAAAAGTTTCAGATGGACATTTTTTTAGGGTAAAGATGTTAGCAGGGGAGGGGGTGGAATGATACAGGATAGAGGTATGTGGAGGGGAGAAATAAGGGAAAGGGGTGAATTGTAATGGATTAGAGACGCGGAGTGTATAATTGTTATTGGGTGGGGTGATTGGGAAGGTAGAGGGGGTCAATTGATAAATAAATTAAAGTTGAAAATGAGTTGGTAATCATCAACTCCAGCAATCGTGAATCGTCCTGTCGTGTGGACAAGCGTAATTATTATTAACGAACCTCCTAACGCTCTTTTACACGCCCTATTCACTATGCTCACGTTATTGTCCAACCTATCATTCCCCATTAGGAAAAGGAATGCTCAGGCGTTTTATTTATGTTTAGAGCTCCTTCGACCCCATGTGAAGGGTCAGCGATGGGCACATATATTAGCAATTTCTAACGTCCACAAATTTATATTTGACTAATACATCACGTGAGTGCTGACCGTTATTAAATCCGGAAATAAACGTGAGAATAATCGAGGCTCAACAATTTTCAATGTTTTGAGAGATTTAATGAAATTTTGATGGATTTTAAGAGATTTGGAAGGATTTCAGAGAAATTTTTCAGATTCCAAAAAATTATGAGATTTCGACTGTTTTTCGGGGATTTTAAAGGATTATGAAAGATCTGAAGAAATTTCAGAGAGATTATAAGAAATCTTGAGAAATTTGAGGAAATTTCAGGAAATTTAAAAATTTTAAAAAAAAATGAGTGAACACCCAGAGAATACTTTGAAATCTGCAATATATTTTACGAAATTCCTTTAAAAATAATGAAATTTTTGAAATCCTTTCGAATTCCATAAAATCTCATGAAATCTAATGGAGCCCCTTGAAATATTTTTAAATACCCTAAAAACTTGGAAGTCTGTTGAAAACTTAAAAAAATTATCAAAAATTCTTCAATTCTGTTAAAATACTCGCAGATATTAGGGAAACTCTTCATTTTTTTTATATCCCTTAAAATCTCTAGAAATTTTTCATAATCCCATGGATTCTTGTAATTTTGTTGAAATCCTGTGAACAAATTGATATATCCATTAATCCGTTATTCCATTGAAATCTTAAAATCTCTTAAATCTTAGGAGAGGATTGAGAAAGGAAAGGATTTGGAGAGGTAAGGATAAAGGCAGAAGAGGATTGGGAGTGGAGTGGATTAGGTGAGGATTAGAAGAGATAGGATTAAAGAAGGAGATTATCAGGTGAGAAGAAGTTTGGGAGAGGAGAGGACCGGGAGAAAAGAAGATTGGATGAGGACAGAATTGGGAGAGGAAAGGAATGAAAGAGCAGAGGATTGGAAGAGGAAAGGATTAGGAGAGAGAAGAATTAGGATATGAGAAGATTGGGAAAGGACAGGATTAGGAGAGAAGTAGACCGGGTAAGGAGAGGATTAGGTGAGGAGACGATTGGGAGAGGAGAGAATTGGAAGATGAGAGGATTAGAATATGAGATGATTGGAAGATGATACAATGGGAAAGGAAGCAGGTTAGAAGAGGAGAGGGTTTTGAGAGGGAAGAATTGGAAGAAACGATGATTGGGAATGTGTGGATTGGGAGAGGAGAGGGCTGGAGTATAATAGGATTGGGGAGAGGAAAAATTGGGGCACAGGAGGATTGGGAGAGTAAAGATTTGGAACAGGAGAAGTTTGCTAGAGCAGAGGATTGCTTGATAAAAGCATTGGAAAAGAGAAGGATTGGTATAGGTAAGGTTAAAGAGAGGATAGGATTGAGAGAGAAGAGGATTACTTGAGAAGAAGGTTGGAAGAAAATAAAATTTGTAGAAGAGAAGATAAAGAGAGAAAATGATTAAGAAAAGAGAGTTTTGGGGGGAAGAGGATCGGAAGAGGAAAAAATTGGGAGAGGAGAGGATTGACTGAGGGAAGGATTGACTGAGGAAAGGATGGCTGAGAAGAGGATTAAATCAGGAAATCATTGGAAGAGAAAAGAATGGAGAAAGGAGAGGATTTGGAGAAAGAAGAATTATAAGAGAGGAGAATTGGGAAAGAAGAGGATTAGGAGAGGAGAGGCTCGGGAGATAATAGGATTGGGGAAGAAGAGGATTGCGAGAGGAGAGAATCGAAGGAGGAGAGAAATAGGAAAGGAAAAAATTAGAGGACGAGAGGACTGCAGGAGAAAAAGTTTGATAGATGAGAAGATCAGGTTGAAAGATCTTTACAAGAGAAAAAGATTGGGCGAGATGCGTACTAAGAGAAGAGAGCATTGGGAGAGGAAAGAATCAGCGTCGAAGAAGATTGAAAGAAGAATGGATCGGAAAAAAGAGGATTGGTAGAGGAAGATATTGCAAGATTATAGGATCAGTAGAGAAGAGGATTAGGAGAGGAACGGATTGACTGAGGAGAGTATTAAATCAGGAAATCATTGGGGGAGAAGAGAATAGAGAGAGGAGAGGATCTGGAGACAGAAGAATCAGAGAAGAGGAGAACTGTAAAAGAAGAGGATTGGGAGAGGAGAGGATCAGGGTCGAAGAAGATTGAAAGAAGAATGGATCGAAAAGAAGAGAATTGGTAGAGGAAGGTATTGGAAGATGAAAGGATCAGGAGAGAAGAGGATTGGGAGAGGAACGGATTGACTGAGGAGAGGATTGAATCAGGAAATCATTGGGGGAGAAGAGAACAGAGAAAGGAGAGGATTTGGAGAAAGAAGAATCAGAAGAGAGGAAAACTGTAAAAGAAGAGGATTGGAAGATAATAGAATTGGGAAAGAGGAGGATTGAGAAAGGAGATAATTGGGGGAGGAGAGGATTAGGAAAGAAGAGGATTAGAGGATTATATTGGGATAAGAGATGTTCGGAAAAGAAGAGGATTGGCAAAAGAAAGGATTGACTAAGGAGAGGATTGGATAAGGAAATCATTGGGGGAGAAGGGAATAGAGAAAGGAGAGGATCTGAAGAAAGAAGAATCAGAAAAGAAGAGAACTGTAAAAGAAGAGGATTGGGAGAGGAGAGGATTGAAAGATAATAGGATTGGGAAAGAGGAGGATTGAGAAAGGAGAGAATTAAGGGTGGAGAAGATTAGAAAAGAAGAGGATTAGAGGATTAGATGGAGATAAGAGATGATCGGAAAAGAAGAGGATTGGCAGAGGAAAGGATTGGAAGATGATAGGATCAGGAGAGAAGAGGATCAAGAGAGAAGAGGATCGGGAGAGGAGAAGATTAGCAGAGGAGAGGATTAGAAAAGGAGAGAGTTAGAAGAGAAAAGAATTGGGAGAGGTGAGGATTATGAGAGGATATTTTTGGAAAAGGGGACGATTTGCAGAAGAAAAGGTTAAAAGAGGGGAGTGTGGGATAAAGAGAGCATTTAAAGGAGAAGTAAAATCTCTTTCCGCAAGCTTATTTCTTCTAATTTTATTATTAAAAAAAAAAGTATGTGATCGATCAGAGGCAAAGATCCTTAAAATATTCGCGACTTCCTAAGTGTCTTCCGGGTGCCTCGACACGGGCGGGGTGTCTTCAAGGAAGGGAGATGGCGAGATTTTAATGTCCCTTTTACGACCCTTTAAAATACCGTCGTCGCGGTAGCTACCGGGCCTCTTAATTATTTTACGAGAATTCCGACGACAATGCTTCGTGGCAAAAACGAGCGGTAACATCCTGTCTACCGCATGCTGCACAAGATTACGATTCGTCTTCCTAATTGAAGCGAGTCTCGTTTTTATTATATGCAAACCAGTCACATACACGTGCCAACATCATTTAAACTACTGATATTTATCGCGTCAATTATTTAACAATAATAAAGTACTATAGTATGTCCTAAATAACTTTTTTTTTCCAAACAAATTTTTTTTTGCTTTCGCTCTGCTGGGAATCGAACCACTGAACAACTGAGCGAAACCAGATCTTTTTTCAGAAGAAAAATTCATTGAAAATAATTTTTCTTTCACAGCTCCATCTAGTCTGAAAAGACGTTGAATACTTTCTGTTATTCTCTTATGATAAGACAGATTTCATGACAAATTTTATTTGTATTCTCTAGTAGCTTAACGGGAAAGCACCTACCGGCAATCAGTAGTTCTGTGGTTCGATTCTTAGCTTAGCGAATGCAGGTTTTTTTTTCGAGGAAAAAGTTATGTGAAATAATTTTCCTCCCATAGCTCCATCTCGTCTGAAAAGACGTTAAAAATTTCTGTTATTCTCTGATGATAATATAGATTCCTTAAAAAAATTTTGATATTCACGAACTTGGATAACGTTTATTGCGTTTTCGAGCTGAAGTAATTTAAAGTAATCCATTATTTTTAATTAATTTTTTTCTGAAAAAAGATGTACTTTCGCTCCGCTGGGAAACGAATCTCAGAACTTCCGATTGCTAGAGAGATCGAGAGAAGAAACTTTTTTCAGAAAATACATGCATCATTCTGCAAGGTGGTAAATATTAAATTGTTCAAGAAATCTGTATTATCATCAGAGAATAACAGACATTTCTTAAACTCTTTTCAGACTAGATCTAAATATTAATTGAAAATTATTTTTGATTAATTTTTGTTCTGAAATAAGATCTTCTACTTTCGCTCCACTGGAAAACGAACCTCAAAATCTCTCCAGTAGCCTAATGGAAAAGCACCCAACCGGCAATCGAAAGTCTGAAAAGACGTGAAAAATGTCTGTTATTCTCTGATGATAATACAGATTTCTTGAAAAATTTGATATTCACCACCTTGAAAAATAATGCGTCTATTTTCTGAAAAAAGTTTCTTCTCTCGATCTCTCTAGTAGCTTAATGGGAAAACACCTGACCGGCAATCGGAAGTTCTGAGGTTCATTTCCCAGTGGAGCGAAAGAGGAAGATCTTTTTTCAGAAAAAAATTATAAAAATAATCTTTAATTCATATTTCCATCTAGTCTGAAAAGACGTTAGAAATTTCTGTTATTCTCTGATGATAATAGAGATTCCTTTTAAAGTAATCCAATTGTTATTGGACGTAATCCACATTTAGTGCGAGGTAATCCACTTGTAGTACGACATAATCCAGTTTTAATCCAGGTAATCCAGTTATAACACGGCCCAATCTACTTTTGATATGGTCTAGTCCAGAGAAATACACTTGTCAGTCAGAGTAATCTAGTTCTAATCTGGATTAAGGCAATTTAGAGTAATTCAAGTAATTCGTAGTAATCCCAGTAATCTAGAGTAATCCACTTGTAATTTGACGTAATCCGCTTGTACTGAGGAGTAATGCAGAGTAATCCACTCATGATCTGGAGCAATACACTTGTATTCCGACGTAATCCTGTTGTAATCTAATGTAATCCAGGGTAATATACTTGTAATCGGCTGATTTGGAGTAATTAAGGTAATTCAGAATAATCCACTTGTAATCCAAATAATTCAAAGTAATTGCGTGAATCAAGAAATACGCTTGTAATCCAGCGTAATCCAGTTATACTCTGAATTAATGCAGTTATAATCCAATATAATCCACTTGTAAGCCAACTTAATCCAGTTTAATTTATTTTTCAATTTCATTTTAATCAATTTAATCCAATTGTATTCTTGTAATCCAGGTAATTTTAAATAATTCAAGTAATTCGCAGCAATCCCAGCATTCTGAATTACCCCACTTGCAAATTTGTGATAATTCACATATAATTCAAAATAATCCACTTGTAATCCATGAATTTGGAGTAATTGCGGGAATCCAAATAATATACTTGTAATCCACAGTGATCCAGTCATAATCTGAATTACTACAGTCATAATCCAAGGTAATACACTCGCAATTTGATGTAATCTAGAATAATATAATTGTAATCCGCGCTATTTTTAGTAATTAAAGTAATTCACAGAAATCCCGGAGTAATCCATTTGCAATTTAAGATAATATACTTGTCCTGAAGAGTAATAAAGAGTAATCCAATTGTCATCGGACGTAATCCACTTTAAATGCAAGGTAATCCACTTGTATTCTGACGTAATCCAGTGTTACTCCAGGTAATCCAGTTTGAATACGGCCCAATCTACTTTTAATATAGTCCAATCCAAAAAAATACACTTGTAATCCAGATAATCCATAGTGATTGTAGGAATCCAAATAATACACTTGTAATCCAGAGTAATCCAGTTATAATCTGGATTAATCCCTTTTTAATCCAAGGTAATCAACTTGTAATCTGATGAAATCTAGGGTTATATACTTGTAATCTGGATAATTTGGAGTAATCCAAGTAATTCGCAACAATACCAGTATTCCGGAGTAATCCACTTGTAATTTGATGTTATCTGCTTGTACTGAGAAGTAATACAGAGTAATCCACTAATTATCTGTAGTAATACACTTGTAATTCGACATAATCCACCTGTATTCTAAAGTTATCCAGTTGTAATCCAAGTTGTATAGTTATAATACGGTTCAATCTACTTTTAATACGGTCCCATCCAGAAAAATACACTTGTAACCCTGATAATTTGGAGTATTCCAGTCATTATTTGGAGTAATTTAGTTTCAATTCACAATATACATAGTAATTTACTTGTAATCCAGATAATTCGGAATAATTCAGGTAATCCGATCAATCCACCAGAGTAATCCAGTTATAATCTGGATTATTGTAGGTCTAATCCAAAGGTAATTTACTTGTAATCTGGTGTAATCCAGGGTAATATACTTGTCATCCAGGGCAATATACTTGTAATCCGATTAATTTGAAGAAATTCAGGTTAATCGCAGTCATCCCAGTATGCCGGATCATTCCCCTTGAAAAATTAAGATAATCCCCGTACAATTAAAAATAATCCACTTGTAATCCAAATAATTCATACAGTGATTTTGAGAATCCAAATGATGCAATTGTAATCCGCAGTTTTCCAGTCACAATCTGTAATAATAATTCCGTTATGATTCGAAGTAATCCACTTGTAATTCAGGTAATTCGCAGCAATCTCAGTATGCTGGATCTTCCATTTGCAAAATTGAGATAATCCACTCTCAATTCAGAAGAATCCACTTGTAATCCAAATAATTCAGACTTATTGTAAAAATCCAAAGGATATACTTGTATTACAGAGTAATCCAGTTATAATCTGAATTATTGCAGTTATAATCCAAGGTAATCTACTTGTAATCTAATCTAATCCAGTGTAATACACTTGTAATCCGCGTAATTTTGAATTATTCAAGTAATTCGCAGCAATCCCAGTATTCTACATTATTTTTTCAGAAAATTGAGATAATCCACATGCAATTCAGAATAATCCACTTGTAATCCCGACAATTTGGAGTAATTCCAGGAATCCAAATTATACACTTTTAATCAAGAGTAATCCAGTCATAATCTGAATTAATGCAGTTTTAATCCATGGTAATCCACTTGTGATATAATGAAATCCAGTGTAATATACTTGTCATCCGGGTAATTTTGTTTAATTAAAGTAATTCTAAGTCTAAATAATCCACTTGTAATCCACAGTAACCCAGTTCTGAACAGGATTAATTCAGTCATATTTTGACTAATCCACTTGTAATCTGATGTAATCCAATTATATTCCGACTAATCCACTTGTAATCTGATGTAATATAGTTTTATTCCGACTAATCCACTTGTAATCTGATGAAATCTAGTTTTATTCCGACTAATCTACTTGTAATATAATGTAATTCAGTTTTATTCTGACTAATCTACTTGTAATCTGATGTAATTAAGTTTTATTCCAAATAACCCACTTGTAATCTGATGTAATCTAGTTTTATTCCGACTAATCTACTTGTAATATAATGTAATTCAGTTTTATTCCGACTAATCTACTTGTAATCTGATGTGATTAAGTTTTATTCCGACTAACCCACTTGTAATCTGATGTAATCTAGTTTTATTCCGACTAATCTACTTGTAATCTGATGTAATTAAGTTTTATTCCGACTAATCCACTTGTAATCTGATGTAATCTAGTTTTATTCCGACTAGTCTACTTGTAATCTGATGTAATCCAGTTTTATTCCGACTAATCTACTTGTAATCTGATGTAATTCAATTATATTCCGACCAATCCACTTGTAATCTGATGTAATCCTTCAAGAGATATTTAGAATTTTCAAAAAGATTCAAAATTAATTCAAAACTTAAAAAGATGTTTAAAAATTTTCTTAAATTTACATTTTAGAATATTTGGAAATTAAAATTTTGAAACTTATTAAGGATTCTGATAGGTTTCATGATAATAAAGAAATGTCTTGAAATTCATGGGAGAATTTTAACAGATTTTTTGTATTGAAAATTAATTTCAAGAGAATATTTAAAAAGAATTTTCGTTTGAGAATTCAACTATTTTCTGAAAAATATGTTTTTTGTTCGATTCAACTGATTAAAAATTCGATTTTTTTGTTGAAAATTAATTTTTTAAACTAAAGAATTAACTTTCCTATTTTTATATGAAAATTGATCTTTTTTAGTTGAAAATTCCACTATTTGGTTGAATTTTAAAATCTTCAGTGAAAAGTTTATTCTTGTTGTTGAAGTTTTCTTATTTTAGTTAATATATCATCTATTTGTTTGAAAATTTTAATATTTCAATAAAAATTCGTTTTTGTTTGTTTGTTAAGAATTAATTCTTTTAACTGAAATTGTAACTATTCTAGTTTTGATTGAAAATGGTATCTTTAACTGAAAAAATGATTTTCTTCTAATTGAAAATTCAACTATTTCGATAAAAATTCATGTATCTGTTGAAAACTAAACTTTCTTGAAAAAAATCAAACTATTTGGTTGAAAATCAATTTTTTCTTTCGGCAAATCAGCAACTTGACCGGAAGTTTGACTATTTTGTTGAAAGTTCATTTTTTTCATTGAAGATTCATGATTCTATTTAAAAACTCATCTTTTTGGTTGAAAATTCATTTTTTTAAATTAATTTTTCTAAGTGATATCAACGGCGATACCACGCTGAAAACACCAGTTCCCGTTAGATCACTGAAGTTAAGCAGTGTTGGGCGCGGTTAGTACTTGGATGGGTGACCGTTCGGGGAATACTGCGTGTTGTTGACCCGTCGTGGGTGTGGTGGACCCACACGGTAGTATTTATCCACCTAGAAACACTACCCGAATCGGGTAGTGAAGCAATGAACTTTCGAGTTCGAAATGCTAATCAATTTTTTTTTTTCTTAAGTGATATTGTGAATATTTTATTTTCAAATGAAATTTAATATTTTAGGCAGGAAATTGATCTTTTCTAATTGAAATTACAACAATTTGGTTGAAAATTCAAATATTTGATGAAAATTACCTTCATTTGTATAATCCATATCCTGAGTTGAAAATTAAACTACATATTCCATTTAAAATCAAATAACTGATTTAAGAATTCAACTGTTTCGTATAGAGTCAACTGTTTTTGAATAATCATATTTTCGGGTTCAAAATCTATCTGTTTGTAGAAAATTAATTTTTTTTTTGGCAAAATATATTTTTAGTTGAAAAATGGACTATTGGGTTCAAAATTCATGTTTTTTTAAGATTCACCTCTTTGAATGAAAATTTAAATGTTTTGTTGAAACTGTCTTTGCTTTTCGTAAAAAATTCATTTTCTTGTCAGAAAATTGAACTGTTCTATTTTTTATTGAAAATGTAACATTTATAAGTTAAATATTCAACTATTTGGTAAAAACTGCATTAAAAATTAAAAATTAATTTCTTGAACAAAAAATTTAGAGTTTCTATTTTTGGTTGAAAGGTTAACTACTTGGTTGATAATTGATGTATTCTGTTGAAAAATAATCTTTTTGTAGAAGATTAATCTTTATGGTTGAAAATTCAAATATGTCCTAAATAATTCTTTTTTTTCGCCTGAAAATTCAACTATTTGGTAAAAAATTCAAATTCGTTTGTACCCAACGGATAAAAAAATGAAAAAATTGACAACTCAGTTTATGGACGGCTCCTTACGCAACGATCAGATGAGGAACCCCTCATTCCCGAAAGATGCCTCGATTATCCGAAGAAGAGATAGAGCGCTTGGAAAAAAAGATTGGGAATTAAGAGAGTAGGAATGAGAATTCGAGGAGCGGTGGACAGAAACAAATACGCGCTCGACCCAATTAAGGATTTATTTATGCGCCTCCAGGCGCATTAAATGGGCGAAAAAATGAACCAAGGTAGAAAAAGTGGGAAAAAAATAAATTCAGAACGGAAACGTGTCCGTCCAATATTCCAGGCCAAACGCAGATCTGGCTCGTTAACGAACTGCCAGGGTGCTTAAACATAAATTGCAGCTTTGTGCCGTTTCAGAATCCCCCGTCTTTATATTATACTTTCGCCTTTTTCTCGCTTTAGCTGCTCGACTTCACGTGGGCAAATAAACTCATTAGATCGTAAAATCACCAATTTGATATCTCGTTTTCACAGTTTCTTGCAACCATACTACCTCCAAAGTATCAACATTTGTACCACTTTAAAATACTCAGAGTGGCGATTAGGCTGGTCCAAAAATGAAATTTTGATTTTCCCAACCCAAAATTTGTTCGTTCCCTGAAAAAAGCATTCCCAATCTTTTTTCTCAAATTGGTCCATGACTTTGTCTGACATCTCTTCATCACAGGGTGATATAATAACCGCATTTTTAGTTTTGGTGAACGAACTTTCCTCCCCCAACCCAATTTTGTTCGTTCCCTGGGGGAAGCATTCCCAATTTTTTTTCTCAAACCGGTCCAGGACTTTGTTTGATATCTCCTTTTCACAGTTTCTTGCCACCTTACTACCTCAACAGTCTCAGCATTTGTACTGCTTCAAAATACTCGAAGTGGCGATAAGGGTGGTCTAATGATCGAATTTTGATCTTCATTGAATGATCACTCCTTCCCAACCCAAAATTTCTTCGTTTCCTAGAGAAAGAATTCCCAATCTTTTTTTCTCAAATCGGTTTAGGACTCTGTTGGATATTTCTTTATCACAAGGTGGTCTAACAATCGTATTTTTATTTTTGTTGAATGATCCCTCCTCCCTCACCCACAATTAGTTTTTACGCTGAAAGAATAATTCCTAATCTTTTTTCTCAAATAAGACCAGGACTTTGTTTGATATCTCTTCATCACAGGGTGGTTTAACAATCGCATTTTCATTCTTAGTGAATGACTTCTCCTCCCCCACGCCCAATTTTTTCGTTCACTGGAAAAAGAATTCTCAATCTTTTTTCTCAAATTGGTCCGGGACTTCGTTTGATATCCCCTGCTGACAGTTTCTCACAAATCAACTACCTCAACAGTATCAGCATTTGCACCTCTTCAAAATACTCAAATTGGCGATTAGGCTGGTCCAAAAATCGAATTTTTATTTTTGGTAAACGATCGCTCCTCCTCA
>CAKNXH010062377.1:33353-44153 GCA_932178445.1 Andricus quercusramuli
CTCCTTCTCCTTCTCCTTCTCCTTCTCCTTCTCCTTCTCCTTCTCCTCATGCATCTCTTGCCCCTCATTGTCTTCTTTTGTTCCATGTTCTCGTCCTCATTGTCGTCGATCGCCTTCTTCAACTCATCTTTCTCTTCATAATCATTTTTGTTACTCTTAATTAAACTTTTTATTCCTCCCACCCTTCTCCTCGTACTCCTACCCTTGATTATTGAATTTCTCAGTTGCCTCTTACAACCCAACTTCCTCTTCAATCTCATATTTCAACTCTTAATTATAGTCCTGATTCTCCTCTTCTTAAGTCTCAGGCTTTAACGCCTTCATACATGCCTTCTTCTCCTTCTCTTGTTTTATTATATTCCTGGTCATCCTGCAACATAGATTATTCTTCAGAATCCTTTTTTTTTTATTCACATTAAGACGCTTTATTTCCCCTTCCGCTACTTCTCGTACTCCTTCTGCTACTTAATACATTATTCGCGTCTCCCAAATCATCGTTCGTTTCTCTTATAAATCCTTCCTTCCTACATAGTATACTCGTCTTCCTTTTCCTCTTCTTCGTCCTCCTCCTCATTTACCTATTTCGAATTATCTTCTTCTTCAGTTTCATGTTTCTTGTTCTCATCATAGTCCTCATTCTTCTCCTCTTCTTCATTATATTCCTTCTTCGCCTCCTCTAAATCTTCCTCCGCTTCAGAACCTTTTTTTTTTGTCCTCATCCATACAACCCCCTCTGTACTCCTCGATACGATCACCATTCGTCTTTTCGAACTCCTTGTCCTCTTCAGTTTCATGTTTTAGCTCCTCACTGTATTCCTCATCCTCCTTCGCTTCTTCATTCTCTCATTCCTTCTCTCTGCTCTCTTCTCTTCTCACTTTTATATCACTCTACTCCTCTTCATTCTATTCTTCGTTCGCCTCTTCCAACTCATCTTTCGTTTCAGAATCCTTTCTTTTGTCATTATTATACTGTTTATTCTTCCCCCACCCCTGCTGCTCAAACTCTTCCATACGCTCTTATTCGCATATTTCAACTCATCTTCCTTATGAGCCTATTTTTCTCATTTTACCTTAGCCTGTGAAATCCATCATTCACTGATTCCAAATCATTTTCCTCTTCAGAGCCATATTTATATTTCTTAATACATTCCTCATTTATCTTTCGCAACTCATCTTCACCTGCTGCCTTATTTTTTATCATTCTGCTTTACCTTATTGAATTCTTTATTCCTCTTTACTTCTGTATTATATTTCTCATTCTCTTCCAGATCATCCACCTCTGCAGCTTCATTGCTGTCCTTATTCTGCTCTTATTTGATTCCTTATTTGCCTCTTCTATCTCGTCCTCTCTAGCCTTATTTCCCCTCTTATTAAACTCCTCATTCTCGTTCTTTTCCTCTTTAAATTTCTTATTCGCCTCTGCAAACACATCGACCCTCTCACCGTGATTTTTATCCTCTTTATTATGAATTATCCCCTCTCATATATAGCCCTTTCCTATGTTAAATCTTCTCTCATCTTCTTGATCACTATTGTCTCTAACCACACCTCTTGGAGCAGAATCTCTTCGGTGTATCGGAATCTCAACAAACATTTTTTGTTACGTATATTCCTCATCCTCCTATTCTTGATTATGATCGTATGTTGCCTCCTCTAACTCATCATCCTCTTGAGAATTCTTTTCTTATCCTTATTTTTTCTCCTTATTTTAAATTTTTTATCCTCTTTATTCTTCTACGAACCTACTCTTCGTACTTCTTCACCACCTTATTAATACAATCCTTATTCGCCTTTTTCAAATCATCTTCCTCTTCGGACTAACGTTTATCCTTATTCTGCTCATCCGTATCAAAGCCCTTATTTGTCTCTTGCAACTCATCTTCACCATCAGCCTAATTTTGTCCTTCCAATTCTGATTTTATTATTTTCCTTGTTCGTCTCTTCCATCTCATCATCCTTTTCAGCATTATTTTCCTCTCATACTCCTCATTCTCTTTCGTTTCTTCATTACATTTCTGATTCACCTCTACCAAAACATCATCCTCTTTATTATGATCTTCATCTCCTTTATTATAACTTTTACCCTGTCCTATGTACCTCTTTCCTAAGCTCTAGCCACACTCACCTTTTCTATTACTATTGTCTCTAACTACACCTCTTGATTAGAATATCCTCTGTGTATCGAAATACTTTCAGAATCTTTTTTTTATCCTTATTATGCTCTTCATCTCCCCCCTCCCCAAACCCCCAATCTTACTTCCCTTTCTCCTTCTGAATACATTCCTTATTCACCTCTTTCAACTCATGTTCTTCTTTAACCTAACTTTCTTCATTATTCTGCTCCTCCTTACTATATTTTTCACTTGCCTCTTGCAACTCATCTTTACCCACAACCTCATTTTTTAGCATTCTGCTTTCCTTTCTGACATTCCTCATTCTTATTTTTCAACTCATCTTCATACTCAGCCTAATTTTTGTCCTTCTCATTCTGCTTTTATTAGTTTCCTCATTCGTCTTTCCCATCTCATCGTGCTTTTCATCCTCACCTCCCCCCCCCCCATAATTATGCATAACCTACCTCCTCTCCTATGTATCCCTTCCTCTCGCGTAAGCCCCTGTCACCCCTCTGATTACTATGCTCTCTAACCACACTTTTCAGCTTAGAATCATCTCTGGGTATCGAAATCTCCTTGGAATCTTTTTTTCACCCTTATTATATTCTTGTACCCCACCCTCGAATTCCTAATCCTACTCCTCTTCCTTCTTTCTAATAAATTAACCTCTTGTGATTCATATTCCTCTTCAACCTCGTTTTCTTCATTATTCTGCTCCTCTTTATTACATTCCTCATTCTGCCCTTATTAGTTTCCTCATTCGTCTCTTTCACCTCATCGTGCTTTTCTTCATTATTTCCCCCCTCATTAGGCATAACCTACCTCCTCTCATATGTATACCTTCCTCACGCTCAAGCCCCTGTCACCCCTTTGATTACTATGCTCTCTAACCACACTTTTCAGCTTAGAATCATCTCTGGGTATCGAAATCTCCTTGGACTTTTTTTTATCCCCATTATACACTTCAGGCCCTCCTCTCCTAATCGTACTCCTCTAAATCCTAAATACATTCTTTATTCGCCTCTTTCAATTCATCTTCCTCTTCAACCTCATTTTTCTGCTCACTCTGCTCCTCTTTATCAAATTCCTTACTCGCTTCTCCTAGCTCATCGTCCTCTTCAGTCTCATCTTTTACCCCTTGACTGTATTTTTCACGTTCCTATTCTTCATTATAATTGTCTTTCACCTTCTCCAACTCATCATCTTCTTGAGAATACTTTTGTTCATTATCATTTATACTATTCGTTTTTCTTCCCCACACTCTTCCTCACGCCCTTCCTTCTCAATATCTCTTGCCACTTGCAACTTACCTTCACCTACAGTCTTTTTTTTGTAGCATTCGGCTTTCCTTTAATACATTCCTCATTCATCTCTTCCGACTCATCTTCATTAGCCTCATTTTTGTCCTTATTCTGCTCTCATCAGTTTCCTTATTCTCCTTCTATTCCTTACTACATTACTCATTCGCTTCTACCAAATCATCATAAGTTGCCTCCTCTCCTATGTTTCCTCCATCCAGCTCAAGCCCCCCCCCCTCCTTTTTATAATTATACTCTTTATCTACCGCTCTTTGGTGAGGATCTCCTCTGGATATCCAAATATTGAATCCAAATTTTATTAGCTCACTCTGAAGAGAAACGGTATAGTTGATGGTTGATTGGAAGGAAGGTTCACGAGTAAGTTTGCAGAAAGGGCATGAGTAATTGTAGAATCTGCGGCGGGATGCAACTTGTCGAGTGGGGTACAGGTGACGGGCATCGGTCGTGCCACTCTTGGTCGGCACCCGGTTCGATGTTCGATCTCTAGAAGTCGAGCCGACGACGTGCCTCTCTCTCTTGGTGCGGGATCACCAGATCTCTTGGCAGCTCCTACCTGGTAGCTTCTGCTACACCAGGACTGTCAGTCGGCGCGAGCGACGATGCAAGATAAGGCCCAGCCAAGAGAGACCCTCCACTTTCCCATCTCCAGGGACCAATCAAATCTCGAAATTAACCATAAACAATTTCTCATTTAAATTCATCCTTGATCCTTCTCATCTTCAAATTCATACTATAAATAAATACTTTTCATCGTGACCTCTCATTTTAGAATGTTGAACAGGGTGGACCAAGAATAAATTGGAACATTTTTTAAATATTTTTTTCTGAATATAAAGAATTCATACAAATGTTTTTAGAAAATTCCCAATCTCTACTGTCGCACATTGGGGCAAAAAAGTACTTGTGGACGAATACATTTTGAGCCTTTACTATTTATTTGATTTGAACGTTTTTCTTTTTGAATAAAAGCTTTGTAAATTTTGAAAAGATTTGTGTGATTATATTTTTTTAATTGTTTGAAAATTTGTTATTCAACAACGAAGTTGAAATTTTTCAAAATTTGTTCCAAGTGCAATTTCCCGTTGGTTAGAATAAGTTAGACAAATTGTTATTATTCAAAGGAATGATATTTCTTTATTAATTTGTTTATAACACAATAACCATTTTTTTATTATTCTAACCATCTCGAAATTATTTCCATATGATTGTAACATTGTTTCAAGATCTTCTTTGATCAATCTGAATGTCATGAAAGAAATGCCACTTGTTGATGATCATTCCCCTGTTGAGGATTCCTCTGTGGATGATCATTCCCCTGTCAATGATTATTTCCTCATTCGGAACATTTCTGCGTTGATGATCATTTTCTTGTTGATAAACATAATGTTAGCGAAGTATTTAAATTGTAACAAAGAAAGGTTCAGAAATATTTTAAAATATTTATAATATTGGTTTACGTATTGTAAGCATTCGGAAAATGTTTTCTAATCTCACTTAACGATGTTTGCAAAAATTCAGTAATATGCTTATTATTTTTATGTTTTCGAATACATAAGAATTAAGGAATATAAAAAATTATGAACTTGTTTTTCAAATATTTCTAATCTAGACCAAAGTCGTGAATTCTATAATTTGAGATAGTTGTGTTTCTAATTTCTATGCATTCTTTCGAAAAAATTCAGTGGACAATTCTTTATATAATAAAACTTCGCAATTTTAAAAATGTACGTATACAGAATAATTTTCTCAATTTTTTCGGTAGATAATAAAATATTTTAGTAATATTTTTTTCTATTTTCTCATATACCGTCATAAGAGGTTTCAAGAATATAAAGTATGTATGGACTTGTTTTCGAAAATTTCTAAACTAATTAATTAAAAACAAAACTAATTAATTTTATATAAAAGTCCTTGAATTTTTAACCAAATCACTGAATTGAAATCCTACAAAGATGAATTTTCAATCATGAAGTATAATTTGATTTCAAAAAATAGATCACAATATCATCAATATTAATTAATTTGAGTATGGATAGCTGAATTTTCAACTACAAATAATAAATTTTCAACAAAAAATGGAATACCTTAATTTTTAGTAGAAAAATTATTTTTTTACAGTGAATTCAAATTTTCAACATAATATGACAATTTTTGAAAAAATCGTAGAATTGTTAACAAAATATTAAAAATTCGAACAATACAGATTGAACGTCAATTTCTACCGAAGTTTTGAATTACATAATTTTTCTATAACTTCTATTTTCTATAATTTTATTATTTTTCTGATAACTATGCATTTTTCCGATAAATTCTCAGTCTCTCTTAGGCATCATTCTAAAGTTACAGTGATATATTTTTCATTCTACCGCCCACGAAGATTCAAAATTCAAAAAAAAGTATGAATTTGAATTTGAAAACATCACTTTTCCTTTATTTCAGCAAACTTTGTTTTATATTATTTTCACATTACACATCACACGAGGATTCGAAAATATAAAATATTTATGGACTTGTTTTTGAAAATTCCTAATCTCTATTGTAGTCGTGAGATTGATAATGTTTCAAGTTGCGGTTTTAGATATGAAATTTAGTATACAATGAATATTTTTTCCTCTCAATGAAATACCCAAGAGAGAAATCGTCTCGAATTCAACAGAAATAACGAGTTTTTAACAATATAAATTAAATTACAACGAAATCAGTAAGTTTTTATCAAAATATTTTTTTGTTTAATCAAATGGCTGCACGGAGCCTGCAAAAATTAATTTTTAAATACTCTCTTTAAATACTCACTAGTTGGAAAGGATTTTTATTTAAATTATTTAATTTCATTTAATTTTATTTTGATTTGATTTGATTCCTGTTTCGAGTAATGACTAGTAAATACTTAATGCAGTTGAAGGTCACAATATTTTGTTCTCGTCGATTTACTAACGTTGAAAATGGTTCACGATCGAATTGTGAATTAACTAAGCGAAATAGATGTATTGTCAAAATTTTTCTAATTTTCTCTGTATCGAGTAATGGCTCGTAAATACCTAGTGCAGGTGGAGGTCACAATATTTTTCTCTCGTCAATTCAATAACGTTCAAAATGGTTCACGTCGTATCGTGAATAAAGTAAGCGAAAATACATTATTAATCCAAATTTTCCTGTTTCGAGTAATGACTAGTAAATACCTAATGTAGTTGGAGGTCACAACATTTTTTTCTCTCGTTGATTCAATAACGTTGAAAATGCTTCACTATCGGATCGTGAATAAAGTAAGCCAAAATAAATGAATTTTTAGAATTTTTCTAATTTTTGCTGTTTCGAGTAATGACTGGCTAATTCGTATTGCAGTTGTAGGTCACAGTCTTTGTTTCTCTCGTTGATTCAATAACGTTGACAATGATTCACGATCATATCGTGAATGAAGTAAGCAAAAATAAATGAATTGTCTAAATTTGTCTAATTTTTTCTGTTTCGAATAATGACTAGTAAATACCTAATTAAGGTGAAGGTCACAATATTCCTCTCTTGTCGATTGAACAACGTTGAGAATGGTTCACGATCGTATCGTGAATAAAGTGAGAGCAAATAGACGAATCGTAAAATTTTGTCCTATTTCTCTAATTGTTCCCCTTTGGAGCAATGACTCGTAAATACCTAATGCACATGAAGGTCATAATACGTTCTTTTGCAAACAGTAAAAAATGTTTTCCAATCTTTAGCCTCAATTTCTAAATCTTTAAATAAACGTCATTGTTTTTGTCATGAGTTTTCAAACTGGAAAAAGTGCCTTATAATTTTGAACGCGAAATGAGGTAGCGATTATTATATACAGACTGACTGTTGTGTTTAGTTTGACCGAATTTCCTGTTTTGAAAGAGATTATTTGTGTCGTGAATAAAGTAAGCGAAAATAGATGAATAGTCAAAATTTTCTCCATTTCGAGTAATGATTCGTAAATACCCAATGCAGGTGAAGGTCAGAATATTTTTCTCTCGTTGATTGAATAACGTTGAAAATGGTTCACGATCGTATCGTAAATGAAGTAAGCAAGAATAGATGAATTGTCAACATTTTCATAATTTTTCCTGCTTCGAGTAATGACTAGTAAATAACTAATGCAAGTGGAGATCACAATATTTTCCCCTCGTTGTTTTGAAAATAGTTAAAAATGTTTTCCAATCTTTGGCCTCAATTTCTAAATCTTCAAGGAAACGACATTGTTTTTCTCATGAATTTTCAAACTACAAAAAATGCCTAATAATTTGGAACGCGGAATGAGGTAGCGATCAGTAAATACAGAATGACTGTTGTGTTTAGTTTTATCGCATTTCCTGTTCTTTGAAAAGATTATACGTTTCGTGACACATATAACCGAAAATAGATGAATTTTAAAAATTTTTCTAAATTGGCTCTTTCGAGTAATGACTCGTTGATACCTAATGCAGGTGAAGGTTACAACATTTTTCCTCGTTTAAAAAAAAAAAAACATGAAAATGTTTTATATTCTTTGGCCTCAATTTCTGAATCTTTAAATAAACATAATTGTTTTTGTCATGACTTTACACCCTAGAAAAAGTGCTTAATAATTTGGAACGCCGAATGCGGTAGCGATTAGTATATATAGACTTGAACATTTTCAGGAATATTCATTAGAATGTTTTTTCTGACCGCAATAATTGTTATTTCAACCGAGAATTGGATCCTATAAGAGAGGCGCATATCTGGTTTATATAGCGCGATCTTCAGGAAATTGTAAAAGCACACTTGAGTTGGAAAATTGATCCAAATAACCTATTTTGGCGATTTTTTCTCAATATGCTTGTAAGTATAATAATATATCTATAATATATAGCGCATTTTTAATTGCAGTATACTGAACCTCATTTTTTCAATTTACATGATTTTTCCAAAACTAGAAAACTTTGAATCTTCTTAAAATAAATTTAAATGTTCAGCAAATTTTTTGAAGCTTTTTGAAGAGCTCTAAAGTTATGAAGGCAATAAAAAAAATGTTTCTAAGATTCCTGGGAAAATGAATTTTTTTTTTGTCAATAAAATTTTCGAGGATATTCAAAAATATTTTAAAACATTTTAAACAATTCCCAAAATTTTCAAAAACGAATCTTGAAGATTTTAAAACAATTTTTTTACATAATCCTAATACAGTCTTGCCTGCAATTCTATTATTTTTAAAAGATATTTTAGAAGTTTGGAGAAGTTTGAAAAGTCTAAAAGTCCGTGAAAAAATCCTCAAATAAAAATGTGGTACTTGATATATGAACCCAAAAATATTTGAATTTCAAAGCAGAAACAGGTAAATTCAACAAAAAATACAGATTTTCAACAGAATAGTTGAAGTTTCAAAACAAAAGGACGGTTTTTCCACAAGTAGAATTTTCAAGTTAGAAATGTCAGTTTTCAAAAAAAAAACTTTATGCGCTACCAAAAAGTTCAATGCCAAATTGGAAACGATCAATTATCAACTAAAAATTCAATAGGTAATGCTGTCCAAAAAATCAATCTTCAACCAACCAGTAGATTTTTGAACCAAAAGATCTTAATTTTAAAACTAAAATATAAAAAGCGGAATGAAGACAAATTTTTCTCGAAGAAATATAATTAGTCAAATTTTTAACCAAAAAAATGAATTTTCTACCAAAAAGTTCAAATAATTATTGCTAAAAGTTTTTTAGGAAAAATGAAATAGTTACATTTTTAATAGAAAAAAATAATTTCCAACCAAAGAAATGGAATTTCAACCAAAAAGATTTTCTACCAAAGAAGAATAATTTTCAACCAAACAAATGAATTTACTACCAGAAAGATTAAATGTATATAAAAAAAATTTTAAAAAAAAATCAGTTAAATTTTCACTTCAAAAAATTAATTTTTGATGGAAAATTTAATTTTTGATGGAAAATCTAATTTTCAACCAAAGAAATAAATTTTATCGAAGTACCTAAATTACGTACGTTCAACTAGGATATGAAAGGCCAAGTATTGAGTCAATATTCACACCTTTTCCAAATTAGTCTTTGCAAATCCAAAAGTTAAACTCGTATTTTCGATTTTTGTTGCAGTCGAAAAAAATATTATCTCTAAAATCTATGGTAACCTTGCTGGTGGTTTTAGCATTAATCCATAGTGCAATGGCAGCCGGTCGTCCAATTGGTGAGCCAGACAGTTGTGATATCGGCCCACCGGCCTGCCTAGCCCCTAGATGTGGTTGTGTTCAAAAGGATGCTCAACATCCTAAACCCCAAGAATGTTGCTATAAATATGATTGTAGGAAGGAGTACGCGGATTCGAAAAAGGCTATTTGTCTTCCACCAAAAACCAAATAATGGCGGAATTTCCAGTACGAAGCCATCCTAGGATGACTATTACATCATGAATAAAAATATAAACGCACTAAATAAAACTTTGTAATGTCGCACACCATGATGTAATAAACTGCTGAACCAAAATGAAAATTTTTTCACTTATCCCTTTCGGGGCATTAGGGGGGAGAAGAGGTAAGTAAATGGAGAGTGGTCCTAAGTCGGCACTGTGGGTTAATGAAACAACCAGAAATCACAAGGAACCATGTCAGGACTGTACGGGAGCAGCCAAAATTATACGAAGTGTCTCTGAAATTTCTGGCGCTTCTCCAGAAAGTGCTGAATAAGCTGCGATAAATGATCAGGTGCGTTCTCCTTTGGCACAGGATCTTTTCCAGTGGAAAATTCACTTCTTCACTTGAAAATTTAGCCTTTTCGTTCAAAATTATTATTTTGACAAATCAAACTGTAGCTATTCCATTTTTATTGAAAAATGAACTTCTTCAGTTGAAAATTTGGGCTCTTAGTACCATATTAATCTCCTGGTTCGAAAATTCATCTTTTTCGTTGAAAATTGAATTTTTTTGTCGAAAATTAGTATTTCAAATGTTTTGAAATATTTTCTTAAAATGAATTTTGTAAAATGAAAAGTTATTTCAAATTTTCACAAAAATCTTAAGAAAACCGGTTTAATACCTCAAAATCTCTCAAAAGCTTTAAAAAACTTCAAATTTTGTTTCAAAATCTTTGAAAATCTATGAATAAATATCTTTTTGGAATCTTTCCAAAAGCGAATTATTTTTGAACTTTTTCAAAACTTTTAAATATCTCATTCATAATCATTTGAAATGTTTGAAACTTATTATAAACAGTTTCTTAAAATTAATTTTTCAAAATCAAGAATCAATTGAAATTTGTCCTTCAATCTTGAGAAAAAATGTTATCATCTTGGAACATTTCAAAATCCTTTAAAGTTTCAAAATTATATTTCTGAATCTTAAAAAATCTGCATTTCGCGAAAAAAAATTGAAATTCTTTAGTATAAATCTATCC
>CAKNXH010062378.1:0-13515 GCA_932178445.1 Andricus quercusramuli
TTAATTTTTACCAAAACAGATGAATTTTTAACCAAATAATTGAATTTGTCACCAAAACAGATGAATTTTTAACCAAATAGTTGAATTTTCAACCAAATAGTTGAATTTTTAATCCAAAAGAACGCATTTTTTTACCCAAAAAGACGAATGTACAATAAATTAATTGAATTTTCAATCACAATTTTTTCACAGATGACTTTTAACAAAATATTTGAATTTTCAACCCAAGCATATTAATTTTCTACAGAAGAGTTGAATTTTCAAGCCAGAAATTCGAATTTTCAACGAAACAATTAAATTTTAAACAAAAAAAAAACTAATTTTCAATCAAAAAGTTGAATTTTATCCAAATAGTTGAATTTTAATCCGAAAGAACGAATATTTTTACCCAAAAAGACGAATGCACAACAAATCAGTTGAATTTTCAATCACAATTTTTTTACCAAAAACTTGCACGTTTAAACAAAAAAGATGAAATTTCGACCAAAAGAGTACAATTTTCAATATGTGCCAACGAAACTGAAAACTTCAAGCCAAAAATGAATATATTCTAGAAAACAGCCCGTGCAGAAATCGCCATATATATTACCGATTACCGACTAGGGCCTGATCCGATGTGTACTATCTGGTCCTGATAGGAAGAATTCTGTGGCCCTGACTCGTACCAGACCGGGCTATGTACAGTGACGTCATATAGCCTCTTCACAGCGCCATCTTAAGCCATATGCGCTAGATGTAATTAGGTATTTTCACTTCATAATCAGCTAACTTTACTTCGTTAGCTGCTGAGGGGAAAACAATGGATCAAATGTATGGGATTCGGTCAATTTTTGCCCTATTTTGTTAATATCTTCGTAAAAACTAATTTTTTCTATATAAATGTATTTGAAAAATATTTTTTATTTTTTAAGAACTATTCAATGACATAATAAAGTAGTAATAATTATTATTCATTATGAAGATATTACCAAAATAAAGTGTTGTCCCATGCATTTGCTCTATTGTTTTCTCCTCAGCACTCAACGAAGTGAAGTTAGCTGATGGTTGAACTGAAAATACCTAATATAATCACGAACATAACCTTAATTTTTGTTTCCCTTCGTGGCGTTGTGTTGCAAATGTTCTGGTAGTGCGAACCGTGGTCGCGACCGTACAATATATTCTTAGCACATTAATAATAAATGCCAAAATTAAGGAGCAAACCGCGTTTTCGCAAACATCGTGCCATCAACAAAATTCCGTATTTACGCGATGAAAACGAAAGCAACGAAGGCAAGTCTTTTATGGTATTACATTTTTTATTGTATTATTACATTCTGTGATATATTTAATTGTATTGTACTGGATCCAAGTTCTAACCTAAACATTCGATTTCCTCATTTTAGTCAAAAAAATTATTATTTGATATTTTTTCGCTCGGTGGCGTTTTTTTGTAAAACAAGTAGTTGGAATTTTGAGGTTATATTTTGGATTCTACGTTTAAAGTTATGCATGTTATCGCTCCAGTGACGGGGTAAGGGATACTATTTGCGGATTGAAATGAAGAAATGTAATTTTGACAAATTCAATGCAACCGAAGAGGAAGTGCTGTCCCACATGAGCAACGTTTTCTGGAATGCAAAAGACTAGGACGGTAATCGGAAGCAGAGGTCCAAATAACCATTTTTAATTATTTTTAAGGTGTTGTTAAAATGAAGCTCAATCCTATTAATTTGGCTTTTCATTTAATATTCTGTTATAATTATTTTGAAGCATTTTAATTCCTACAAGAAAAGTAAATAATGTGGCTAGACTCGGGTAAATAATATGGGCCAGACCGGGGACAGATCGGGCGTTTGATCGGGCCCCTAGACATGGCTTCGAGGTGGCTACGTGTTTCATGATGAGTCTGGCCCTGACTCGATTTCCACATCAGGGCCCGATATGAACGAGTCTGGGCCCGGTCGGGGCCACGGCGAAATTTCTGCACGGGAGTGGAATTCTTGAGCCAAAAATATGTTTTTTCAACAAACAGTTGATTTAAAACCCACCCCTTTGCATTTTCAACCAAAAAGATGAGATCTCTCCCAAAAGAGATTAATTTTTAAACCAAAAAGACTAATTTTGAACAGAAGAGTTAATTCGTAACCAATTAATTGAACTTTCGAGCTAAAAGGATGAATTTTGTACAATAAAGTCGAATTCTCCATGGAATTTTCAACCCAAAAATATGAATTTTCAAGAAAAAAGTTCATTTTCAACCAAATATATCAGTTTCTATCAAAATAGTTGAATCATTAACCAATACAGATTAATTTCAGACCAAACGATTGCATTGAGTTTTGAACCGAAAAGTTCTTTTTCTTTAACTAAGAAGAGTAATTTTCTACAAAAAACATTCATTCTCAATAAAATACATGAATTTTCAACCAAAAAAGATTAGTTTACAACAAAAAATGGAGTAGTTAAATTTTCGGGTAAGAGAATTAAATTTCCAAAGAAAAACTAAACGAATTTTCAAAAAAATAGTGAAATTTGTAACAAAATAATTAAATTTTCAACCAAAGCGATGACAAATGAATTTAACCAAAAAAAAGTTCAACTTTCAACCGAGTAGTTGAATTTTTGATAAAAGAAGATGACTTTAACAAAATAGGTGCATTTCAACAAAATAATTAAATTTTGCACCAAATAGTAGAATTTCTAACGAAACTAGATTATTACCGACCTTCCTTCAAATTTGACTTTTTTCACCTATTGTCGATATATACACCCCGAATTCAAAAATTTGATTAGTCCTTGCTTGGTTATTAATTTATTTCACTTGAAAAATAGTGCAAGGTTAACCCAATTTTAACGTGCACGTTACGCAAAAACAATAGAACTAAAGTAAGGTTTCTTTTCAACTCAAAAATATTTTATAGTATTACAATTTTTTCTAATTTTTTTTAACCACTACTATATAAGTTATAATCACATAATTTGAAATACAAGAAAAATGTTAGGGAGCTATTGAAGCTTGGAAAACGATGAGGGAGTTTGATGAATGTCAGCAAAGATTAGCAAACCTAAAAACATTCGATCGAGTGAAAAATGACATTAATACGATTTGCGACTTTCATGAGATGGAATATTGGAAAAAATATTCAAACTTTTTTGTTAAAAAATGTTACGACCCTTTCAAAATACATCAAAAGACGGCTGAAGAACAAGAGCATTCTGGGGATGAATCTGAGAAGGAAGCTGATTGCTGAAACAAGGGATGTTGAGGATCTGGAATTTACGAAGAAAAAGAAAGAAGAAGAAATCCTAAAATATAAAGTACTACAGATATTTATGTATTTCCCATCGAGAATTACCAAACTGAATCAGAATCAAATAAAAAATTCGACAAACTATTGAGCAAGAAATTAACTTCTGAAAGAACTGAAATTAGAAAATCCTTAGGAATTGATATTCCCACTGAAATCTTAAACTCCAATGAAAATAAGTTACTTTTAAACGACTAATCATCTCTATTGCTAAATTCAAAGTCAAAATTAAATCTTGCACTAAAACAGAAGACAAAATTGGATTATTATGTTATCGAATCAGAAAGTTTCCACGAAATTGGAATTTAGTGAATATTTGGTAAAAACATCACGAAAATTAACTCAAGAAAAAATTCTTCCCGAAATCACATATAAAATTCGAAAGAAAATCACAGAATAAGATAAAGCAATGATTAAACAGTTTTATGAAGATGACGAGAACAGCAGGATGTGTCCGGGAATGAAAGACTGTATCCGCTCGTAATAAGGAGGGACAGGAAGAAAAAAGCAAAAGCGTTTGATTCTTTATAACCTGAAAGAAATTTACTATCATTTTAAATTATTGAAACCAGACTTATTAAATAGGATTTTTAAAGTTTTCAGAATTTTGACCAAAATGGTATGTTTTGCTGGAGCGATACACATTCTGTTTGTGTTTACACATCACACGATTGAAGATATACAAATTTCTTGGAATTCACTGTTTATGATATCAGCGAAGAGAAGTGCAGATTCAGTACAAGCAGTGGGTCAATGTAGATTAATGTTACCTGATAATCAGTTTGCAAACATCAGATTAATTCATTGAAACATTATCAAAATTGATAGATTCAAAGGATTTTGTCTCAAAGCATCCAGCTAATTTCCTGAAAAAAAAGAAAGAAAATCTGATCAAAGGCGAAGAATGTATGGTTCCATGCGATTTCGCTCAAAACTTAGCATATATAATTCAAGATTCGGTACAAAATCGCTTTTGGATTGACGGCTTTGCATCCTATTGTAGTTTATTATGAAACAAAGAACGACAAACTAAAATCAGAGAGCTTCTGCATCCTTTTGGTTTCTAGAGAACACTCAACTTTAGCAGTTTACAAAACATCGTTACAGAACATCGTTACAAAGCATCGTTACAAAGCATGACTAGAAAACATCGTTAAAGAGCATCGTTATAAACCGTCCTTACAAAGCATGGTTAAAAAGCGCCGTTAAAAAGCATCGCTACAAAGCATCGTTACAAATCATCATTACAAAGCATCGTTACAAATCATCGTTGCAAAACATCGTTACAAAGCATCGTTCCAAAGCATGTTTACAAAACATCGTTACAAAGCATCATTACAAAGCATCGTTACAAAGCATCATTAAAAACATCGTTAAAAAGCATCGTTATAAAGCGTCTTTACGAAGCATGGTTAAAATGATCCGTTAAAAAGCATCGATACGAAGCATCGTTACAAATCATCATTAGAAAGCATCGTTACAAATCATCGTTGCAAAACATCGTTACGGAGCATCGTTACAAAGCATGGTCACAAAACATCGTTATGAAGCATCGTTACAAAACATGTTTACAAAACATCGTTACAAAGCATCGTTACAAAGCATGGTTACAAAACATCGTTACAAAGCATCGTTACAAAGCATGGTCACAAAACATCGTTACAAAGCACCGTTACAAAGCATGGTTACAAAACATCGTTACAAAGCATCGTTACAAATTATTGTTACAAAGGATTGGTGAAAACTGTTTAGATGGTTTTTTCGCTGCCTGTGAAGCGGAAATTACTGGTATCTGCTGTTCAAATTCAGAGAAAAAGAAAAATCCACTTCTTTATGCCCCATGTGAGAAGAGAGAAAATCTGATTGAAGGCGAAGAATGTATGGTTCTATGCGATTTCGCTCAAAACATAGTATATGTAATTCAAGATTCGGTACGAAGTCGCTTTTGGGTTGACGGCTTTGCATCCTTTTGTAGTTGACTATGTGGTCATGAATATGCAAGGATGGGAGGAGACGGAAAAATTCGTAGTCAAGGGGTGGGTGGAATCAGACCATCAGCTATTTAAATCTGTGGATAAGAGGGGAGGGTGGCGGAAGACAAGGTGGGGAAGAAGTCTCGATAGGGGAGAGGGTGACCTGGACGAGCGAGGCGATAAACAAGTATCAGGAGCAGCTAGGAAAGGTACGCTTTGAAGGGGAGTCAGTGGAAAAGATATGGGAGGATCTGAAAGAGAAGGTGAAAGGGTGTGTGCAAAATAAGGTATTTAGAAAGAAGAAGAAAGGAATGGTGAAGCCGTGGTGGGATAGGGAATCTAAAAAGATGAAACGGAAGGTGAAGAGGAAGTACAAGAAATGGAAAGAGGGTAATGCGAAAAGGGAGGAATACGTAGAAATGAGGAAGGGGTTTAGATTGATGTGTAAGAAGAAAGAACAGGAAAAGGAGAAAGATCTGTAAGAGGAGTCAGGAAATGTTAAGACAGAGGGGGACGTCTGGAAGATCATAAATAGGTTTAGGAAGCATAGTGTGCGGGTTAGCGAGAAGATTTGGAGTGAGGAGTGGAGGGAGTTTTTTGAAGAATCATTTCAGGTCTCAGATTCAAGGAAGAGGGATGGTGAGAGTAGAAGAACGGGGAAGACAGAGATGGAGGAGTTGAATGACGAGGAGATAGAGAAGCAGATAAGGAAGTTGAGAAGGCCAAAAGCAGCAGGGCTGGACGGGGTAGAGAACGAAGTATGGCTGTTTATTACACAAGAGGTTAGGGAGAGGCTGAAGGAGGTAGTAAAGAAAGTATGGAGGGGGGAGGGATTCCCAGGAGGGGGGAGAGAATGCTTAATATTGGCACTGTATAAGAAAGGAGATAGGGATAGACAGGAAAATTATATAGGGATTACGATAATGAATATGGCATATAAAGTATACGCGATGGTGATGGCAGAGACTATCGACGCATATCCTTCGGTGGATAGGGGGAGGTTGTGGGAGGCGATGGAGGATAGGAGAGTGGAGAGAGGCCCGATCGAGAGGGTAAGGGAGATATATGAAGAGACCAAAGACAAGGTAAGAGGAGGGGAGGGGATTTCGGAGGGATTCTGGATGGATAGGGGTTTAAGGCAAGGGTGTCCACTTAGCCCAAAGCTTTTTGCGATTTTAATTGCGGATATGGAAAGTAAGCTGGAGGCCGGGGTGGTAGGAGGAGTCAGGATAGGAGGGTTATAATTTGGTCACTAGCGTATGCAGACGAAATAGTACTGCTGGCAAGAAGCGAGGAGACCTTAAAGGAGATGATGAAGAGGTTGAGAAAATACCTGGATAAGAAAGGGTTAGAGCTGAATGCGGAAAAGTCCAAGGTGTTCAGAAAAGGAGGGGGATGGGATGGTCATATAAAAAATAGTGAGGAGGGGGTTGGGAAAGAAGTTATTCGCAGATGATTTTGGAAGGAGAATGAAATTGTTTGACTCAGTAGTGATGAGTGTGCTATTGTATGGAGAAGAGGTGTGGGGGTGGAAGGAAAGTGAAGACGTAAATAGAACGCGAGAGAGGTATGTAAAGTGGACCCTGGGGTTGGCAAGGAACACGCCTAATTATATTGTCAGGAGGGAGACGGGGAGAACGAGTATAGGGATTCTAGCGGGGAGTCGGGTGTGTACATATGAGGAGAAATTTTTGGAAGAGGGGGGAGTAAGCTAGTTAGGGAGTGTTGGTGGGAGAAGGAGAATAGGAGAGGTGGTGGGAAGATGGAGGTTGAGAGGGAAAAGTACTTTAGAACGAATGGACTGCAGATGGATGAAGTGAGAAGGATGCACGAGATGTGCGTAGAGGTGGAAAGGAGTGGGATAAGCATGGTGGTATTGATGCAAGAAAAGGGGGACAAAAGGGTGAAAAAAAGGACAAAATGGGTGAAGGGAGTGCTGGGTAAGATGGAGAAGAAGAGAAGGAAGGAGGAAGAGGAATGGAGAAGGAAAGATTGTAAATATGAGAGGAAGTAGATATAAGTAAGCTATAAATATTGCAAATAGTAGATAAGTAGTAGGTATTAGCCACGAAAGCAGAGGTTGGTAATGCGAGGCAATGCAAGAAAGTAGGGACATGCGAGCGAGGCAAGGCGAAGCGAGGAAGGCAAGGCGATAAAGAGCGTGCAGTCTTAGAGATAAGGCATGGATAGATGTTAGTTTTTAAAGGTTAGTTTTGAGAAAATTCTGTAAAAAATGGAAGTGTAAGCAACTCAATTTTTCAAGGCCAGCAGGCTGAAAAATAAACGTTTATCGACCTACAAAACATCGTTACAAAACATCTTTACAAAGCACGGTTACAAAGGATTGGTGAAAATTGTTGAGATGGTTTGTTCGATGCCTGTGAAGTAAAAAATTATAGGTATCTGCAGTTCAAATTCAGGAAACAAGAACATTTGCACTAATTTATACCCCATGTGAAAAACTTTTTGTATATAGTTTATATATAGCGGACAAAACACTGATATTTTTCATTGGTTTTATACAGAAAAATTTATAAAACAAAGGAAGTATCTTGTCCACTTCTGTGTATAAACTGTACGTTTTATGATGATAAATTTTTAAAAAGTTTGCGACATATTCCCCTTTTTTCCCCTTTTTAAAGAATATCTGGTTTTCTGATGTTTTCAAGAAATTTCGCCTTTTTCTCGATTTCTCGTTAGAAATTGTTTTAATTTGTTAAAAATTCTACTATTTTATTGAAATTGATTCATTTTGTTGAAAATGCAACTATTTGGTTAAAAACTCCTCTTTTTGGTCAAAAATTCAACAACTTGGTTGAAAATTGTACTGCTTTGTTACAAATTTATCTTTTTTGTTAATGATTCATTTCTTTGGAGGTAAATTGAACTATTTCGTTAAAAATTAATTTCGTTTTCCGTTGAAAATTAACTTTTTTCAACTGAAGATCTAACTATTAAATTTTGTAGTTGAAAATTTATCTTCTCTTTGGTTCAAACGTTAACTATTTTGTGGAATATTGGTATTTTTCATTAAATTCAGCTGTTTTTGATTGAAATGAAAACCTTTTTTGAGTAAAATAACACCAATTGCACTTTTCGTTGAGAATTCATCTTTTTTTGTTTGAAAATTGATCTTTCCTATTTGAAAATTCAGTTTGGTTGAAAATGCATGTATTTTGTTGAGAGATAAATTAGTTTAGGGTATCAAGAAAGAATATATTTCCAATAACTCTTTTCTACGATACTTTGTAGATATATAATAATTATTAATTATTTTAACAATTTTCATAAACATATTCAGAGTTTGGCTATTTTCCAACGAATAGGCACAATTTGTTGACGGAGTCAACTAAGAATATATTTCCGATAACTCTTTTCAATGTTGCTTTATAAATTTACAAGAATGATTAATTATTTAAACAATGTTGATTAAAAAATTAAGAGTTTGGCTATTTCTCAACGAATAAGCTCAATTTTTTATAGAATCAAGTGAGAATATCTTTCAGATTACTATTTTCTATGATGCTAAGAAAAGTCTTTCTGATGATTATTTTCTATGTTGCTTATGTAAATTCACAAGTATGATTAATTATTGACACAATTTTCATAAACGGATAAGCAAATTTGTTTACGGAATCAACTAAGAATACCTTCCCAATGACTTTTTTGTATGATGCTTTGTAAATTTACAAGAATTATTAATTATTTAAACAATTTCGATTAAAAAATTGAATAGGCTCAATTTTTTACAGAATTAGATAAGAATATCTTTCCGGTGACATTGTTCTATAATGCTCTCCAAATTTCAAAGAATTAATTAGTATTGAAACAATGTTGATAAACAACTGAAGAGTTTGACCATTTTTCAGCGAGTAGGCTCAATTTGTTTACGGAATCAATAAAAAATGTTTTTCAGATAACTCTTTCCTGTGTATAATACTTTGAAAATTTACAATAATTATTAATTATTTGAACATGTTTATCAACATATCCATAGTTAATCTATTTTTCAAGGAATATGCACAATTTGTGAATAGGCTTAATTTTTGTATACAGTTAAACAAGAATATCTTTACGATTACTTTTTTTCTATAATGCTATGAAAAGTTTTTATGATGACTTTTTTCTATGTTGCTTTGTTTTACAAGAATTAATAATAATTTAAACAATTTTCATTTATAAAACTTAGAGTTTGGCTATTTTTTAACAAATAGGCTACATTTTTTTACAGAATTAACTAAGAATATCATCCCAATGACTTTTTTTATGATGCTTTGCAAATTTCAAAGAATTATTAATTATTTAAACATTTTTCATAAACTAATCAAGAGGTTGGCCTTTTTTCAACGAATAGGACAAAATAGTTCAGGGTATCAAGAAGGAAATTAATTCAAATAACTATTTTCTACGATACTTTGCAAATATACAATAATTATTAATTATTTCAACAATTTTCATAAACATATTCAAAGTTTGGATATTTTTGAAGGAATAGGAACAATTTGTTTATGTGGAGGTGCCCAAGAATATCTTTCTGATTAATCTTTTCTATTTTGCTTTTTAAATTTACAAGAATTATTAATTATTTAAACAATTTTGATTAAAAAATTAAAAGTTTCGCTATTTTTTAACGAATAGGCTTAATTGTTTACAGCATTAGGTAAGAATATCCTTCCGATGATTTTCTTGATGTAGTGCTCTGCAAATTTCAAAGAATTAATTATTATCTGAACAATGTTGTTAAACAAATTAGGTTTGATCATTTTTTAACGAATTGACTGAATTTTCTTACGGAATCAATAAAAAATGTTTTTCAAATAACTCTTTTCTATTTTGCTTTATACATTTACAGAATTATTAATTATTTAAACAATTTCGATTTAAAAATGAAGAATTTGGCTATTTTTCAACGAATAGGGTGAATTTTTTATAGAATTAATTAAGAACATCTTTTTGTTGACTTCTTTCTATTATGCTCTCAAAATTTCCAAGATTTATTCATTATTTAACAAATTTTATGAGCAAATTAAGAGTTTGGCAATTTGGCTGTGGATTCAACAACTTTGTTCATAAGTCGTCAACTATGTATTTTGGTAGAAAATTCAAGTATTTTGTTTAAAAATAAACTATTTATTTAAAAAATGTAATCCTCAATAAAAAATACAACTTTTTTTGAAAATTTATAATGTCGGGTGGCAAATTCAACTGTTTTGTGAAAAATTCATGTATTTTATTGAAAATTCGTCTTTTTGAGCAGAAAATTAATGTTCTTTTTTTGAAAATCATCATTTTGGTTGGGGCTTCAACTATTTTGTTAAAAATTCGTGGTTTTTAGTTAAATTCAACAAGTTGAAAATTAATTTTTTTATTGAAAATTAATTATTGCCACTGACAATGTAACTATTCCGTTCTTGGTTAAAAATTTATATTTTTCAGTTAAAAATTCATCCTTGTAGGTCTAAAATTCAACTGTTTTATTGACTTATCATTTTTAGTCGAAAATTTAACTGTTTTGTTGAAAATTCGTCCTTCATATATTCACACATGGAATACAAAACATTGCATTTTTCGTTGAGAACACACGTTTTTTTTTTGAGAAATGAACAAGAAGGTTAAAAAGTGTGTAAAAATTCACCTATTTTGTTAAAATTTTAATTATTTTGTTGCAAATTCAACAATTTTTAAAGCCTTCTTTGTGGTCAAAAATTCGACTCACTGTAGAACTAATAATTAGAAACGCGAAAAAACGCTGCATAAACGTGAAATCTGTGTATAGCCAACGGCTTCGTTACTTTCGGGGGGGGGGGGGGGGGGCGGCAAAGGAAAAATTACGGTTGTCAACGGGAGGGGACGGGAAGGTAAAAAATATTGCAAAATTGATAACGTACTTTACGGATGACCCCTCACTTGCGAAACGATAATAACAAAACGAGTATCAGGATTTGAAGGACGGACTGATGTACAGATTATCAGATCAAGTTCATTAGCCTTGTTCGCAAATATTTTGGAAAAGATTTCTAAATGTGCCGTGATATCTACAGTGTTGATAAATGTATGATACGATGAGATAGAGATGAGGAGATTAAAAAAGATAGACGGAAGTTTAGATTGGCAGAGAGATAGGAAACATTGATGTGGGTAGATAAAGGATAGGATAAGATAGAAAAGAGGGGACTGAAAAAGATAGGCGGAAATTTAGATTGAGAAAGAGGTAGAAGAAGACAGACTTTGATAGACGGAGGATAGAATGATATAAAGAAGAGATTGAAAAATATAGTGGGGAATTCAGATTTACAGAGAGATAGAAAAATATTGACGTGGATAGATAAAAGCTAGGATAAGATAGGAAAGAGGGGATTGAAAAATGTAGACGGGAATTTAGATTGACAGAGTGATAGTAAAATATTGATATGAAAAGATGAAGGATACGATGAGATAGAGAAGAGTGGATTGAAAAATATAGACCTTGATAGATGTATAATACAGTGAGATAGGAAAGAGGGGAATGAAAAAGATATACGGAAATCTAGATTAAGAGGATAGAAAAATATTGACGTGGATACATAAAGGTTGGGATCAGGTAGAAAAGACGGCATTGAATAAGATAGACGTGAATTTAAATTGACAAAGAGACAGAAAAAGATAAACGCTGATGAAAAAAGGATAGAATGAAATAGCGAAGAGGGTAATGAAAAAGATAGATGTGAATTGAGATTGACAAAGAGATAGAAAAAGATAGACGTTGGTAGACGTAGGATAGGATGATATAAAAAAGAGGAGATTGAAAAAAATAGACGGGAATTTAGACCGACAGAGAGATAGAAAAAGATAGACGTGGATAGATAAAGGTTGGGATGAGATAGCGAAGAGGGTAATGAAAAAGATAAACGTGAATTTAGATTGACAAAGAGATAGAAACAGATTGACGTTGATAAATGTATGATACGATGGGATAGGAAAGAGGAGATTTAAAAAAGATAGACGGAAGTTTAAATTTACAGAGAGATAGAAAAAGATTGAAGTGAATAGATGAAGAATAGGATAAGATAGAGAAGAGGGATTGAAAAAGGTAGACATTGGTAGACATGGAATAGGATGAAATAAAGAAGAGAAGATTAAAAAAGATAGACGGGAATTTGGATTGAGAGAGGAGATAGAATAAGATTGAAAAGGATACATAAAGGATAGGATGAGGTAGAAAATGCGATATTGAAAAAATACGTGAATTTAGATTGTCAAAGATATAGAAAAATATAGACGTTGATGGACGTAGGATATGATGATATAAAGAAGAGATTGAAAAAGATAGACGGAAATAAGATTAACAGAGGGATAGTAAAAGACTGGATAGGAGTAAAAAAAAAGATAAGATAGGAGTAAAAGATGAAGGATAGGATGAGATAGAGATGAGAGGATTGAAAAAGATAGACCTTGATAGATATATCATACAATGAGATAGGAAAGAGGAGATTGAAAAATATAGACGGGAATTGAAATTGAGTTAGAGAGAGATAGAAAAAGATTGAAGTGGATAGATAAAGGATAGGATGAAATAGAAAATACGGCATTGAATGAGATAGACGTGAATTTAGATTGACTTAGTTGTAAGTGGAACTGCATTATTAAAAATGCATTTATTTGGTTTGATGATTCATTATTTCAGTAGAAAAACCTTTCTTTTGTGCAAAATTTAATTCTTTTGTTGACAATAATGTTTTCTAGATGAGAAATAATTTGTTTTAACTGACAATTTGATCCTCTTGGTGACTAATTCATCCTTTTGGTTAATACCCTTAAAAATTCAAATATTTTGATTAAAATTCATGTACTTTGTTAAAACTTCATCTTACTGGTTGACAATGAGATTTTTCTTAATTAGAATTAATTTTTTAAACTGAAAATATATCTTCCATTTTTTGTCGAAAATTTATCTTTTCTGATAGAAATTTAATCTTCTTGGTGGAAAATGATACAATTTCGTTGAAAATTTACTTCAATTTTATTGAAAATTAATTTTTTTTTACTGAAAATTAAACTATTCTATTTTTAGTTGAAAATTTATGTTTTCGGTGAAAAACTTAACTATTTGTTGAAAATCCGTCTTTTTTTGTAAAAAGGTACTCTCTCAATAGTTGAAATTTAATCTTTTTTGGTAAAAATTAATTTCTTTGGTTGAAAATTCGTTTGTTTTTTCTTCGGAAATTCATTTTACTGACTGAAAATTATCCTACTTAATTTTTGGTAGAAAATTT
>CAKNXH010062378.1:13615-34075 GCA_932178445.1 Andricus quercusramuli
GGAAAATTTACCTTTTTTGATAGAAATGTAATATTTTTCGTTAAAAATGATCTGTTTAGTAGAAAATTCAACTATTCTATTTTTCGTTAAGAATTCATTTCTTTCGTTAAAAAAAAAACTGTTCAGTTGAAAACTCGTTTTTTTGTTGATGGAAAATTCATCTTTTGGATTGAAAATCCACTATTTGATCAAAATTTTATATTTTTGGTTGGAAATTCGTTTCTTTTTAGTTGCAAATTAATTTTTCTAACTGAGGATATTACTATTCAATTTTCGCTTGAAATTTAATATTTATAATTGAAAATTAATTAATTTTTCTGGAAACTAATTTTTTTTATTTACTTTTCTAACTACAAATTGAAATATTATATATATATTTTTTTTTTTTGAAAATTCGTTTTGTTTTGGTTGAACATTTATTTTTCTGACATTTTAGCTATTCTAATCTTGGTTGAAAATTGATTTTTTTCAGAAAAAAATTCATCAATTTGTTGAAAATGAGTCTTTTTTGGTAGAAAATTAATCGTTTGAGTGGAAAATTCAACTATCTGGTTAAACATTCATATTTTCTGTTGTAGATTCATCATTTTAGTTTAAAATTCTTTTCTTTGGTTGAAAATGTATCTTTTTGACTTGAAAACACAACTAAAGTGTTTTAAACAAATTTAGAAACAAAATTTATTTTGCATTAATATTATTAATCTTCCAGGTGTATGGTCGGTTTTATGCCTAGAAGAATTTAGAAATTGACTTTGACTTCTTTTTTATCATTTAAGTGTAGCATCCTTTCCAATTTGAAACGATGCATTTTCCCGCGAAATTTAAAGAATGTAATGTAATTGTAATTATTGATGTGGATAGATAAAGGAGATAGAGATGAGATAGAGAAAAGGGAATTGAAAAAGATGACGCGAATTGAGATTAACAAAGAGTTAGTAAAAGATAGACGCAGGATAGGAAGATATAAAGAAGAGGAGATTAAGAAAGATAGACGGGAATTTGAATTGAAGGAGAGATAGAAAAATATGAACGTGGATAGATGTATGATGAGATGAGACAGTGAAGAGAGTACTAAAAAAACAAACGTGAATTCAAATTGACAAAGAGAAAAAAAAGGATAGACTGAGATAGATGTATGATACAATGAAACAAGGAACAGGAGATTGAAAAAGATAGACGAAAGTATAGAATGGCAGAGAAATAGAAAAAGATTAAAGTGGCTAAATGGAGGATAGGCTTAAATAGCGTGGAGGGGGTTGAAAAAGATAAAGTGAATTAAGATTAGCAAAGAGATAGAAAACGATAGACGTTGATAGACGCAGGATAGGATGATATAAAGAAAAGGAGATGGGAAAAGATAGACGGGAATTTAGATTGAGAGAGAGATAGAAAAATATTGAACTGGATAGATAAATGACAGGGTTAGATAGAAAAGGCGGTATTGAATGAGATAGGCGTGGATTTAGATTAACAAAGAGATAGAAAAAGATAGACGTTGGTACACGTAGGATAGGATGATATAAAAAAGAGGAGATTGCATTAAATATAAGGGAATTCAGATCGACAGAGAGATAGAAAAAGATAGACGTTGACAGATCTATGATATGATAAGATAGCGAAGAGAATATTAAAAAAGATAAACGTGAATTTAGATTGACAAAGAGATACAAAAAGATAGACGTTGATAGATGAATAATACAGTGAGATAGAGAAGACGATATTGTAAAAAATAGACGTGAATTTAGATTGACAAAGATATACAAAAAGATAGTCGTTGACAGATGAATAATACAATGCGATAGAAAAGACGATATTGTAAAAGATAGACGTGACTTCAGATTGACAGAGAGATAGAAAAAGATTGACGTGGATAGATAAAGGATAGGATAAGATAGAGAAAAGGGGTTTGAAAAAGATAGACCTTTATAGATGTATGACACACTGAGATAGAAATGAGGGGATTAAAAAGGTAGACGGAAGTTTAGATCGACAGAGAGATAGAAAAAGATTAAAGTGGAAAGATGTAGAATAGAATTAGATAGAAAAGAGTGGTTGAAAAAGATAGACATTGGTAGACATGGAATAGGATGATATAAAGAGTAGAAAATTGAAAGAGATAGACCTTGACGAAAGTTTAGATTGACAGAGAGATAAACAAATATTGACGTGGATAGACAAAGGATTGGATGAGATATAAAAGACGGCATTAATTGAGATGGACGTGAATTTAGATTGAAAAAGAGATAAAAAAGGGTAGACGTTGATGGACATACGATAAGATGGTATAAAGAAGACATTGAAAAAGATAGACGGAAATAAGATTGACAGAGACATAGTATGTGATTAGCGTGGAAAGATAAAGGATAGGATGGGATAGAGAAGAGGGGATTGAAAAAGATAGACTTTGATAGAGAGAAGAGAGAAGATAGGAAGAGGAGATTAAAAAAGGTAGACGGAAGTTTAGATTGACAGAAAGATAGAAAAATATTGACGTGGATAGATAAAGGATGGGATGCGATATAAAAGACGGCATTAATTGAGATAGACGTGAATTTGGATTGACAGACAGATAGAAAAAGATTAAAGTGGATAGATGAAGAATAGGATTAGACAGAGAAGAGGGGTTGAAAAAGATAGACATTGGTAGACATAGAATAGGATGATATAAAGAAGAAGAGGTTGAAAAATATATACGGGAATTTAGATTTACAGACAGATAGAAAAAGATTGACGTGGATAGATAAAGGAGATAGAGATGTGATAGAGCAAAGGGGATCGAAAAAGATAGACGGAAATTCAGACTGACAGAGAGATAGAAAAAGATTAAAGTGACTAGATGGAGGATAGGTATTGAATGAAATAGACATGAATTTAGATTGACAAAGAGATGGAAAAAGAGAGACCTTGATAGACGTAGGATAATTTGATATAAAGAAGAAGAGATTGAAAAATATATACGGGAATTTAGATTTACAGAGAGATAGAAAAAGATTGACATGGATAAATAAAGGATAGGATGAGATGGAGAAGAGGGGATTGAAAAAGATAGACTTTTATATATGTATGATACAATGGGATAGGGAAGAGGGGAATGAAAAAGATAGAACTTGAGATATGTATGATACAATGGGATACAGAAGAGGGGAATGAAAAAGATAGACAGAAATTTAGATTGACAGAGGACAGAAAAACATTGACGTGGGTGCATAAAGGCTAGGATGAGATAGAAAAGAAGGCATTGAATAAGATAGACGTGAATTTAGATTGAAAAAGATATACAACAAGATAGACGGTGATAGATGAATGATACAATGCGATAGAAAAGACGATATTTCAAAATATAGACGTGAATTTAGATTGACGAAGAGAAAATGATTGACGTAGATAGTTAAAGGAGATAGAGATGAGATAGAGAAAAGGGGATTGAAAAAGATGACGCGAATTGCGGTGAACAAAGAGTTAGCAAAAGATAGACGCAGGATTGGATGATATAAAGAAGAGGAGATCAAGAAAGGTAGACGAAAATTTGCAATGACGGAGAGAGAGAAAAATATTATCGTGGATAGATGTATGATAAGATGAGATAGCGAAGAGGGTATTAAAAAACACAGTCGTGAATTCAGATTGACAAAGAGATAATAAAAGATAGACAATAATAGATTCATGATACAATGAGACAGGGAAAAGGAGATTGAAAAAAAAATAGACAAAAGTTTAAATTGACAGAGAGATAGAAAAAGATTGAAGTGGATAGGTGGAGGATAGGTTTAGATAGAGAAGAGGAGGTTGAAAAAGATAAACATGGATAGACATAAGATAGAAGGATATAAAGAAGAGGAAATTGAAAAATATAGACGGGAATTCAAATTGACAGAGAGATAGGAAAAGGTTGACATGGATAGATAAAGGATAGGATGAGACAGTACGTATAAACGTGAATTTAGATTGACAAAGAGATGGAAAAAGAGAGACCTTGATAGACGTAGGATAAGATGATATAAGGAAGAAGAGATTGAGAAATATATACGGGAATTTAGATTTACAGAGAGATATAAAAAGATTGACGTAGATAGATAAAGGATAGGATGAGCTGGAGAAGAGGGGATTGAAAAAGATAGACCTTGATATATGTATGATACAATGGGATAGGGAAGAAGGGAATGAAAAAGATAGACGGAAGTTTAGATTGACAGAGGATAGAAAAACATTGACGTGGGTGCATAAAGGCTAGGATGAGATAGAAAAGACGGCATTTAATAAGATAGACGTGAATTTAGATTGACAAATATATACAAAAAGATAGACTCTGATAGACGAATAATACAATGCGATAGAAAAGACGATATTGTAAAAGATAGACGTGACTTTAGATTGACAAAGAGATAGAAAAAGATAGACGTTCATAAACAAAGGATAGGATGAAATAACGAAGAGAGTGTTGAAAAAGATAGAGGTGAATTTAGATTGGCAAAGAGATAGAAAAAGGTACAGTTGGTAGATGTTCGATTAGATAAGATAGGGAAGAGAGTATTAAAAAAAATAAACGTGAATTCAGATTGACAAACAGATAAAAAAAATAAAACGTATGAGTCAATGAGATAGAGATTAGGAAATTAGAAAGAACAGACGGAAATTCCGATTGACAAAGAGATAAAAAATTATTGACGTGGATAGATAAAGGAGATAGAGATGAGATGAGATAGAGAAAGGGGGATTGAAAAAAGTGTATTCAGATCGATTCAGATAAAAAAAAGATAGACTTTCAGAGATGTATGATACAATGAGACAGGGAAAAGGAGATTGAAAATGATAGACGGAAGTCCAGAATGATAGAAAGATAGATAGAAGAGAGATAGAAAAAGATTCAAATGGCTAGATGGAAGATATGTTTAGATAGAGAAGCGGGGGTTGGAAAAGATAGGCATGGGTAGAGATAAGATAGGATGATATGAAGAATAGGAGATTGAAAAAAAATAAGACGGGAATTTAGATTGAGAGAGGTAAAAAAAAATTTAATTGGATAGATAAAGGATGGGATGAGATAGAAAAGACGACAAGTAGAAAATTATTAGCGTGGATAGATGAAGGAGATAGAGGTGAGATGAGATAGAGGAAAGGGGATTGAAATAGATGACGTAAATCGAGATTAACAAGGAGTTAGTAAAAGATAGACGCAGCATAGGATGATATAAAGAAGAGGAGATTAAGAAAGATAGACGGGAATTTGAATTGACGAAGAAATAGAAAAATATTTACGTGGCTAGATGGGCTAGATGTATGTTAAGATGGGATTGCGAAGAGTGTATTAAACAAAACGTGAATTCAGATTGAGAAAGAGATAAAAAAACATAGACTTGATAGATGTATGATATAATGAAACAGGGAAAAGGAGATTGAAAATGATAGACGGAAGTATAGATTGGCAGTGAAGTAGAAAAAGATTAAAGTGGCGAAATGGAGGATAGGTTTAAATATAGTAGAGGGGGTTGAAAAAGATAGAGGTGAATTTAGATTAACAAAGAGATAGAAAAAGATAGACGTTGATAAACGTATGATAGGATGATATAAAAAAGAGGAGATTGAAAAAATATACGGAAATTTAGATCGACAGAGAGATAGGAAAAGATAGACATTGATGGACATACGATAAGATGGTATAAAGAAGACATTGAAAAAGATAGACGGAAATAAGATTGACAGAGAGATAGTATGTGACTAGCGTGGAAAGATGAAGGATAGGATGGGATAGAGAAGAGGGGATTGAAAAAGACGGCAAAAATTGAGATAGACGTGAATTTAGGTTGACAAAGAGATAGAAAAAGATGAACGCTCATAAACAAAGGATAGGATGAAATAGCGAAGAGAGTATTAAAAAAAATAGACGTGAATTCAGATTGACGAAGAGAGAGAAAAAAATAAAACGTGAATAGATGTATGATTCAATGAGATAAAGACTAAGAAATTAGAAAGAAAAGATTGAAAGAAAGGAAAGGAGATTGAAATAGATGACGTGAATTTAGATTAGCAAAGAGTTAGTAAAATATAGACGTAGGATAGGATGATATGACGAAGAAGAGATCAAGAAAGATAGACGGGAATTTGAATTGACGGAGAGATAGAAAAATATGAACGTGGATAGATATATGGTAAGATGAGATAACGAAGAGAGCATTAAAAATGACAATCGTGAATTCAGATTGACAAAGAAATAAAAAAAGATTAATGTGGAGAGATGAGGAATAGGATTAGATAGAGAAGAGGGGTTGAAAAAGATAGACATTGGTAGACACAGAATAGGATGATATAAAGAAGAGGTGATTGAAAAAGATAGTCGGGAATTTAGATTGAGAGAGCGATAGAAAAAAGTTTGAAGTGGATAGACAAAGGATAAGATGTGATAGAAAAGGCGGCATTGATTGAGATAGACGTGGATGTAGGTTGACAAAGAGATATAAAAAGATAGACACTGATCAACAAAGGATAGAATGAAATAGCGAAAAGTGTTTTAAAAAAGATAGGTGTGAATTTAGATTGGCAAAGAGATAGAAAAAGATAGACGTTGGTAGATGTATGATGAGATGAGATAGTGAAGAGAATATTTTAAAAAATAAACGTGAATTTAGATTGACAAAGAGATAAAAAAGATAAAACGTGAATAGATGTATGATTCAATGAGACAGAGACTAGGAAATTAATAAGAAAAGACGGAAATTTAGATTGAGAAAGAGATAGAAAATTGTTGACGTGGATAGACAAAGGAGATAGAGATGATATAGAGAAAGGGGGATTAAAGAAGATGACGTGAATTTAGATTAACAAAGAGTTAGTAAAAGATAGACGCAGGATGGGATGATATAAAGAAGAGGAGATTAAGAAAAATAGACGGGAATTTGAATTGATGGAGAGATAGAAAAACATTAACGTGGATAGATGTATGATAAGATGAGAAAGTGAAAAGGAGATTGAAAAAGATAGACCGAAATTCAGATTGACAGAAAGATAGAAAAAGATTAAACTGCCTAGATGGAGGATAGGTTTCGATAGAGAAGAGGGGGTTGAAAAAGAAAGAAATGTGTAGACATAAGATAGGATGATGTAAAGAAGAGGAGATTGAAAAAGATAGACATGAATCGAGATTAAGAGAGAGATAGAAAAAGATTGAAGTGCAGAGATAAAGGAAAGGATGAGATAGAAAAGACGGTATTTAGAAAGATAGACGTGAATTTAGATTAACAAAGAGATAGAAAAAGATGGACGTTGATAGACGCAGGATAGGATGATATAAAGAAGAAATTGAAAAAGATAGACGGAAATTTAGATTGACAGAGAGATATAAAAATATTGATGTGGATAGATATAGGTCAGGATGAGAAGAAAAGCATTTAATGAGATAAACGTGAATTTAGATTGACAACGGGATAGAATGGGATACATTTCCTCTATCTTTTTACTTCCAGCAGGAAACCGTCTCGAGCATGTCTTGGCTACGTCTTGATTAGGGGTTAATTGAAGACTTCGCCAACTCGAATTATTATTTTTACTCTGAAAATGAAAGACAGTAGTATTTGCGCCTCTTGTACTAAATTATAGCGGAATAATTTTGCTAAGACAGCAAAAATTCGTTTGAAGTAGTTGAAGCACGTCACAAGAAATCAGCACGTTTGGTTCTCGTATTGCTGCACACTTTCACAATCCTCGCGTTGAAGTCACATTGTCATAAATGTAGACTGCCTGATCATGATCACGGATTCGGAAGCTGAAGTCTAACTATACAGTCGTTGACCTTTCTGCTTTATCGATGAAATTCTTGAAATTAGCACACAAGCCTATACGGTGGCACGCACGAACACTTTCCGGAATACATAAATTTCTGGAAAATTCAAATTGAGATGTTGTTGCAAGAAAATTCACAAAATGGGACAATAAGTTCTTACTTTAAATTTAGAAAACTATAACGTTTTCAGGCAATTCATATTTCTGTGTAACAGGCCAGTTTTTGAGGTGTTAATCACTGTTGTAACCCAGGTGCGAAATTCGGTCGGCTGCCAGAGATTGACCATCGGCCCGAAGTTGGCCCTGCTTTGGTAACCGATCTACGGTAATTAGAGTTGGGCCGACTAAGGTGTTTTCAAGCTGCCATGGTCTCACCAACGTTGGCGACCGACGTCGGCGGTGGGCGAAAAGCCGTCTGTCGGCCCATTTCTGGCTCAACGTTGGACCGACGATCGGATAAACTATGGCAGATTGGTCAATACGACCGAAAGAATGCGGTCGGTCCAACTCTGGATACAGCAGTCGGTTAGCCACAAGTCACCATGATGCACCCGACGGTCGGTCAAACCTTGGCCCAAATATGGGCCGACCGTCGGATAAACGCTGGTTCATTGTTAAAATAAAACCGTGAAAGTACGGTCGGCCCGACTCTGGACAAGAGATGGCCCGACCGTCGCCATAACAGTGGCTTGTACAAGTCACCATGATGCACCCGACGGTCGGTCAAACCTTGGCCCATATATGGGCCGACCGTCGGATAAACGCTGGTTCATTGTTTAAAAAAACTGTGAAAGAACGATCGGCCCGACTCTGGACAATAGATGGCCCGACCGTCGACATAACATTGGTTTGAATTATTTATTAAAATATTATATAATTTATATTCATATTATATATGTTGCATAATAATACAAAAATTAATGAGAAAAAACATTTAACAAATTGTTTTTTAACTACTTTGAGCTGTAGCTTATGAGGATGGTTTTTTCATTGACTTTCAATTCTTCAGGTATAGAGTAATGGGTAAGACTCCCGACTGCTAGGCGATAGATTCAGCTATAGGTGTAGGTTCGAAACCCCGTAGGGTTAGAAATTTTATTTGTAATATAATTAAAAAAAATGTAATATATGTATTCAATATAAGCAGAACCATTAACATTTATAGTCGAAATACTCGCAATCAATTACTATTTATTTTTTGAATACCTATTTTGTGTATTTTCACCTGTGTAGTACGAACCTTCAAAATCAAAGTCGGCCCCACATTGTTGTCCAGGGTTGGGCCGACATCATCTTAAAAGATGGCCCATATATGGGACCAAATATCGGCCCGACTTTGAGAATCCAAAGGCGGTTGACCGTTATCATTTAGCTGGTTGGCCTGACCAGTGGCGCACAAAGTTGGACCGACCGTCCGACGGTTGGCCCGTCCGTGGCCCAACGGTCAATTCGCACCTGGGAATATGGTGTACAATCTGCTATGTAATCTCATGTAATCTTTTGTAATCCCTTGTGATCTATTCAATCCCTTGTAAGCCAATGTAATATGCTGTAATCTTTTATAATATTTTGTTATATTATTAAATAAAATATTTTCTACTTTTTAAGTCCCCATTAAACACAAGATTAGGCGTTTTTGGCACTATATATGCACGTACCAAAAATCAAAGAGAATAAAAGTACTCAGAACAAAAATATAAATTACATTCCAGGTCCCATAGAAGCCGGTCCGGTTTTGTAATTCATAGAACTGCTGGCCCACGCAGTTTCTCAACGGACAAGGCGAGAGACGATTTGCGACTGTCACCTCGGAAGGGCCGCAGTGAGCGAGTACCCAGTCGAGTATATTGCGCATTGTTATACATTCCAATTGGAAACGGTTCAGGCGGCCCTGGCTGTTCACGTTTGAAGGGAATTTAATTTAGGAACAAGTACCAGTGCGTAATTATTAAATTAACGGAGTAGTTACATGAATTTAAGGTACTATATATTTTTAATACTGCATTAAATTAAAAAAAGATATGTACTTCATTGCCGAGGAAAACAATATTCTAAAAAGGTATTGAGAACCTTATTGAAACAACTTATGACCTGGTCACATCACACTTCGGGTTTCATAGCCAGTCAGGAAGGCCTACTTTTCCCTGCGAAAATTCAAAAAACATACTTTCATTATTTTAAAAAATTTAGCTTACAGCGAAAAACTTTTCCTGAGCAATGACATTTAGGTTTTAATGATATTTGAATTTTGAAAGGAAAAATTATATTTGCAAATATGCAACAAACCATTTTTACTCTCCTAAAAATAAAATAAAATTTAAAACAAATTTTTTGTTTAATCGAGTAAGTACTGACTATAAAGGTAGTTGTCGTACCAAAACACAGATCTATGCACAAATAGTTTCTCTATGATTTTAAGAATTAAAGTAATATTACGAATGATGCTATTTCAATCAAAAAACATTATTTTGAATGACAAACGTTTAATACTAAGAAAAACATTTATTTGAACTATTTATTTTCTAATTTAATTTTTTCTTAATATCCCAACTATTACTATTTTGAAAGTCCACTGGAACCTCGATTCATGCAACTCAACTGATGCAACACATGCGCTTAGAGTGCTGCCCTCATGCTTTTCTTCACGCTTGCCCTCATCACAAACCCGCAAAAGACAACAGTTCTAGGAATGCACAAAAATAGTTAACTAAAATCGAGGTTTCAGTGTAAATTTTTCTACGGCTGGAATCTTTAGAAAGAATTTGAAAAAGGCAAGCATTTTTTAAACAAATGAATATATTTCAAAATTATTGACTTTTTTTAAAAACTGGAAACATTAGTGTTGCAGAACATGCTTTTCCCGAAAAATAAGTCATGATTTATTAAAATTCAGCATTTTTAAAGAACTGGCAAGAAGCGACGGTAAGAAAAAATTCAATTACAAAGAATATCGTTAAAATAATTATTTTTCGTGAGTCTTAATTTTTTTATTCAAAATTATAATTTTTTTCTTTCATAATACATGGCTGATACCATTACAATTTTTAAAATGATAGACAATTTTTTTCAGATTCCTAGTTTTTGGCACAATAAACATAAGAAAAAGTTTTAAATATCAATTATATTTTTGCAATCATTCTGAAATTAAGTCTTTATCTTATTAGTGATTTTGACATCTCTTTTTTCAGTTGGAATACCACACGGATTTCCACGTGAATTGTTTCAATTCATCACCAGAATGTCGCCTGGAATTCCACGCTCGAGCCCACGTAGAAATCAGCGTGGAATTTCTTGATCCACGTGGAGTCGTACATGGTGTTTTGCGTGAAAATCCACGTGATGTGCTACGTGGCGATCCACGTGAATTGTTTCAATTAATCACCCGAAATTCACGTAGAATTCCACGCACAGACCCACCTAAAATTCCACGAGGATTTCCTTAATTCTCATGGAATCCTACGTGGTTTTTCACGAGCGTGGATTTTCACGTGAATTGTTTCTATTCACTCACCGAATTTCACGCGAAATTCCACGCACAAGCCCACGTTGAATTCCACGAGGATTCCCTTCATCCACTTTGAATTCTGCGTGGATACCCACATGAACTATTTCAATAAACTATCTGAATTGCAAGTGGAATTCTACGCACAAACCCACGTAGATGTCCACGAGGATTTCCTTAATCCGCGTGAATTCTTGCATGATTTTCCACGGGAAGTACCACGTGGGTTTGCAAGTGAATTTTTTCAATTGAACACCCAAATTTCACGTAGAATTTCACTTCAAATTCCTTAATCCACGCACAAAACCACGTGGAATTCTTAAATCCACGTGGTTTTCCACGAGGAATACCACGTGGATTTGCACGTGAATTGTTTCAACCAACCACCTGAATTTCACGTAGAATTCCATGCACAAACCCACGTAGAATTCCTCGAGGGTTTCCTTCATCCAGGTGGAGCTCTACGCGGTTTTTCACGTGAATTTTTTCAAGTAAACACCCAAATTTCACGTAGAATTTCAAGTGAAATTCCTGAATCCACGCACAAACCCACGTAGAATTCCACGTAAATTGTTTCAATTAAAAACCCGAATATCCTCAATCCACATCGAGTCCTACGTGGTTTTCCACTAGGAATACCACGTGCATTTCCACGTGAATCGTTTCAATTCACCACCCGAATTTCACCTGGAATTCCACGCACAAACCCACAGAAAAAATTCCACGTGGAATTCCTTAATTTACGTGGAATCCTACGTGGTTTTCCACGTGAATTTTTTTAAATTAAACATCCGAATTTCGCGTAGAATTTCACGTAAAATTCCTTAATTCACGTGGAATCACGTAATTTTAAACAGGGAATTCCACGCGGATTTTCACGTGATTTTTTTTCCTGTATATTGAACAGAATGGATTAGAATTATTAGAAAAAATAATGCAAGAGTTGGTAATTAGCAGAATTTACAATAAGAGATAAAGAAAGCTCGAAAAAAGGATAATTTTCAGAAAGATCGACTCACTTCTACTAATTCGTGTAAACATTACGTGTATGTATGTAAAGAGGCGTAAACCCCTGCTCGAAGACCGAAATAACTCTAAAGTTGACACTTGACTACAAATTACCCGCGTCATTGCCACATCGAAATCCCTCCCTGGTCATAGTTTGTCACTGGAAAAGAAAATAAAGAAATAAAAAAATCACTTTTCACAGTAAAGTATAATAACTTACAATCAAATATAAAAATATGTGACAATTGTAAATTTTTTTGAAAGTTTCCGAATATTAGAAAAAATTGTAGTTTTTCGTCGACTTTTTCCATTGTTTTTTTAAAAGACCAAAATATCAACAATTCCATTTTTTGTTGAGAACTCATATTTTTTTATTAAAAATTCAACTACCTGCTTGAAATTTGAACTTCTTTGTATAAAATTAATTTGTTTGGCTAATGATTTATTTTATTGTTGAAAATTCGTCTTTGTTGATAGAAAATAAATTTTGTTAGCTGAAAATTCTTCTTATTGGTAAAATTAAACTGTTTTTTATTTGAAATTACAATATTTTTGGTTGTCATATGAACTGCTTTTGATTTAAAATTGTAATACTTTGTTACAATTAATTTTTTTTGTGAAGATTCGCGATTTAACTTGCAAATTCATTTCTTTGGTTGAAAATTTAATTTAAAAACGAGAATTTATTTCGATTTTTCATGTGTGAATTTTTTTTCGTTGATTGAAAATTTAACTAATCTATTTTTCACTAAAAATTGATAGGCTTTAGTTGAAACTTTAACAATTTGGTTCAAGATTCATGTATATAATCGTAAATTCGTCTTTTTTGGTAAGAAATTAATCTTCCTCATTGAATTTTATTAGTTGAAATTTGAAAAATGTTGAAAATTCAAATATTTTATCGAAAATTCTTTTTTTCCGTGGTAAAAATAAATTTATGGAAAAAAATTTAATTAAATGTATTTTATTGTAAATCTATCCTTTTTGGTAGAAAATTAATCTTTTTCTCGAAAAATGATTTTTTTAATACAACTAGGATAGGTTGAATTTTAAACTGGGTTGATAAAAATTCATTATTTTAATTAATGACGAATCATTTAAGTTGAAAATTCATCTGTTCGGTTGAAAATTAATCTTTTTTAGATCAAAAATCAATTTTTTGTGGAGAATTCATGTAATTTCTGGAAAATTCATATTTTTTGGTAGAAAATCATAATATTCTTATTATTCTTAACGGAAAATTAATTTTTTTTAAATTAAACTCCATAGTTGAAAGTTGAACTGTCCAGTTAAAAATTCATTCTTTTGTTAATGATTTATCATTTTAGTTGAAAATTCATCTGTTCTTCAGTTTTAAAGATGCAGGAATAAAATTTCTTAAATTTGGATGATTTTGAGAATCAAAAGTCAAGTTTTCAATTATAAATCTTCCAAAATGAAGAAATTTCGTCTGTAAATCGTGAAAATTACATATTTTTTAATTATAAACCTTAAAATTTTAAATTTTCATTTTTTTAAATTGAAAACTCTTCAATTTTAAAGATTTAGGATTTGAAGTTCTACTATTTTAAAGAATCACAATTCAAAAATTCTTGAATTTTGAAAATATAGAATTGCAAATTACTCAATTTTTAATTTCGTTTATTTTTGGCTAATGCCTTGATACACCCTCATATTTCAGTATTTTACAAAGAATACTTGGGAGAAAAAAATTATAATTATCATATAAAGTAAGCGAATTTTTAGAATTCATATTTTAAAGGTTTTTCTAGAATACTTTTTTCGAATAGTACAATTTTGAAAATGAATTAATACAAATTCTTAAACTTAGTTGATTTTGAAGATCAGAAGTCAAGTTTTTGAGTTAAAATTTTTCAAATTTGAGAAATTTCTCATGTAAATCATCAAAATGACAGCTTTTTTAATTGTCAAGCTCAAAACTTGATAGTTCTTAATTGAAAATGTTGAAAATTGAAAACGCTTCAATTTTGAAGATTTTGGAAATCAAAAGTCAAGTTTTCAATCCTAAATCTTTAAAATTCAATAAATATAGAATCTAGAGCATCAAAATTACCGAATTCTAAATCGTGGTTTGTCAAAATTAAAAACTTTTCAAATTGAATGATTTGCAATTTAATGTTCTAGAATTTTTAAGAGTCACATTTGAAAATTTTTCAATTTTAAAGATTTATTTGAATAAAAGTTTCATAAATTTGGATGATTTTGGAAATCAAAAGTCAATTTTTGAATTCTAAATCTTTAAAACTAAAGAAATCTCAAATTTAAAGCATCACAATGACAGAATTTTTAATTGTAAATTGTTAGAATTGAAAACTCATAAATTTTAAAGATTTACAATTTAATGTTCTGGAATTTTGAAGAGTTACATTTGAAAACTTTTTTATTTTAAAGATGTATTTCAATGAAAGTTCCTAAATTTTGATGATTTTTGAAATCAAAAGTCAAGTTTTCAATTCTAAATCTTAAAAAGTAAATAATTTTTTATTGTAAATTGTCAAATTAAAATGTCTTCAATTTTAAAAGATTTATAATTCAAAGTTTTGCAATTTTTAAGATATGCAATTGAAAATTCTTGAATTTTGAAAATATATAATGGCAATTTTTTTGATTTTCAAGATGGAAATATTTGGTACATTTTGGAATAGTTCAATTTTGAAGATTTTCAATTACAAATTTTTCAATCTTAACAATATCAATTCAAAATTCTTTAATATGGAAGATAATAAATTGAAAACTCTTGAATTTTAAAGGTGGTTTTGGAAATCATAAGTCAAGTTTTTAACCCAAAATCTTTAACATGGAAGAATTTGTTATTGTAAATTTTCAAAATTTAAATTTCTTCAATTTTAAAAGATTTATAAATCAAAATTCTGCAAATTTGATGATTTACAAAACGAAGAATTCTTCAATTTTCAATTTTGGAAATCAAAAGTCAAGTTTTCAATTCTAAATCTTTAAAGTTGAAGAATTTTTCATTGTAGATCTTCAAATTAAAATTTCGTCAATTTTTAAAGATTTATAATTCAAAGTTTTGCAATTTTTAAAAGTTACAATTGAAAATTCTTGAATTTAAAAAATATATAATTGCAACTTATTTAATTTAATATTTAAGATAATAAATTGAAAACTCTTGAATTTTAAAGCTGATTTTGGAAATCATAAGTCAAGTTTTCTATGATAAATCTTTAAAATTGAAAAATTTTTTATTGTACATTTTAAAAATTGAAATGTCTTCAATTTTAAGACATTTATGATTCAAAGTTCTGCAAGTTTAAAGATTTACAATGCTTATTCTTCAATTTTAACGATATCAACTGAAAATTCTTCAATTTTGAAAATTTGTAAATGAAAATTCTTGAATTTCAAAGATAAGTCTGAAAATCAAAAGTCAATTTTTCAATTCTAAATCTTTAACATTGAAGAATTTTTTATTGTAAAATTTGTAAATTAAAATTCCTTCAATTATAAAAAATTTATAATTCAAAGTTCTGCAATTTTGAAGTCTGGAAATTGAAAATTTTTGAATTTTGAAAATATATAATCGCATATTATTAAATTTTTAAGAAGGATATTTTAAAGGAATTTTGGAACATTGTGGAATAGTTCAATTTTGAAGATCTGCAATTGAAAAATCTTCAATTTTAATGATTTGCAACTTAACATTATTCAATTTTAAAAATTTAAAATTGGCAACTTCAGGAATTTAAATATCATTTTGTAAATTATAAGTCAAGTTTTCAATTCTAAATCTTCCAAATTGAAGAAATTTGGAATGTAAAGCATCAAAATTACAGAATTTTTAATTTTAGAACTTCAAACTTGCATAATTTTCCAATGTAATTTTTACAGGTTATCAAATGAAGACTCTTCAATATTGGTATCAGCTTGGATACATCAAATATTTGAGGCTTCTCGTTCGATCACTGAAGTTAAGCAGCGCTTGGCTCGGTTATACTCGGATGGGGACCGTCGTACAAGGCGGAGTGTTTATCAGCTTTCAAAAGCTGCCTTTACTCTCAAAATAATATTAATAATAATAATAATTGTAGAATTGATTTAGATATAGGTTGAAAATAAACTTTTTAACTAAAAATTTAACTATTCCATTTTTGATTGTAAATTATCTTTTGTAGTTTAAAATTGTTAAAAATTCAACTATTTGGTTCAAAATTCGTTTTTTATTGAAGATTTATCATTATAGTTTAAAATTCCTTTCTTTGGTTGATAATTAAGCTATTTTATTGAAAATTCGTTTTCAATTGGATCAAAATGAACTTTTTAACTAACAATTTAAATTTTTAACTAAAAATTTAACTATTACAGTTTTGGCTGAAATCTGATTTTTCTTAGCTGAAAATTCATGTATTTTGTTGAATATCAATTTATTTGGTTGAAAATTTAACTCTTTTGTTGATAATTTGTTTCATTGTGTTCAAACTTAATTTTCTAACTGCAAATATAAATATTCCATTTTTGGTTGAAAATTTATCTTTTTTAGTAGAAAATTCACTTATTTTGTTGAATTTTCATCTTTTTGGTAGAAAATTAATCTTTATGGTTGAAAACTCATCCTTCGGTCAAATATTCAAACACCTAGTTTTAAAATTATTTTTTTTTAATTGAAGATTCATTACTAGAATTGAAAATTCATTTCTTTGGATAAAAATTTAACTATTTTCTGAAAATTTATTCTTTTTCGTAGAAAATTAATTTTTTTGGTTGAAAATTCGACTGTGCGTTTGGTTGAAAATTTGTCTTCTTTGGTAGAATATTAATCTGCTTGATGAAAAATTCATCTTTTTGGTCAACAATTCATTTCTTTGCTTAAAGGTTTACCTGTTTTGTGGAAAATTCGTTTTTCATGATAGAAAATAAATTTTTTGAACTGAAAGTGAAACCATACGATTCTTGGTAGAAAATGTTGTATTTTTTAATTAAAAAATTCATGTATTTTGTTGAAAATTCGTCTTTTTAGATAAAAAATTAATCTTCTTGGATAAAAATTCATTTTTTTGGTTAAAGATTCCTCATTTTATTTAAAAATTAATTTCATTAGCTAAAAATGTAACTATATTGTTAAAAATTCATGTATTTTGTTGAAATTTCATCTTGTTGGTCGAAAAGTCAACTATTTGGTTCGAAATTCATTTTTTTATTGAAGATTTATCACCATAGTTGAAAATTCATTTCTTTGGCTACAAATTTAACTATTTTGTTGAAATTTCTTTTTTATAGGTTTTCGATGTAGTTTCTTTTTTCCTTGAAAATTAATTTTTTTGACTGAAAATTTAACAACTCCGTGTTCGGTTGAAAATTTATCTTCTCCAGTTGAAAATTGCATTATGTTAAAAATTCGTCTGTCATGGTAGAATATAAATCTTCAGGTGAAAAATTCATCTTTTTGGTTGACAATTCATTTCTTTGGTATAAAATTTAACTATTTTGTTGAAAATTGGTTTTTTATGTTTAAATTAAGTAAAATAAATTTAGCTGCAAATATAGCTTTTCCGTTTCGGATCGAAAATTTATTGTTTTTAGCTGAGAATTCATGTATTTTGTTGGAAAGTTGTTTTTTTTTTGGTAGACAATTAATCTTCTTGGTTAAAAACTTGTTTTTTTGTGGTTAAAAATTCCCCAGTTTAGTTGCCAATTCATTTCTTTTGTTAAGAATTTAACTACTTTGTTGAAAATTCATATATTTGGTTAAAAGTGCAACTTTTTGGTCGACAATTTCAACTATTTGGTTCAAAATTAATTTTTTTATTTAAAATTCATCATTACAGTTGAAAAATATTTTTTTTTAAATAACTATTTAGCTGAAAATTAATTTTTTATGACTAAAAAATTTACTACTTCGTGTTTAGTTGAAAATGTATCTCCTTTAGTTGAAAATTCATCAATTCAAAATAAAATAGTTAAATTTTCTATCAAAGTAATGAATGTTTAAAAAATGTTTAAAATTTTTATTGATTAAAAATCAAAATTTTTAGCTGCAAATATAAATATTCTGTTTTTGATTGCCAATTTATCATTTTCAGTTGAGAATTCATGCATTTTGTTGAAAATTCGTCTTTTTTGGTAGAAAATCAATCTTCTTCTTGTTAAAAAATTCTTTTTTTTTGTTGTTGAAGATTCCTCATTTTAGTTTCAAATTTATTTCTTTGGTTAAAAATTTAACTCTTTTGTCGAAAATTCATGTATTTTGTTCAACATTCATGTATTTTGTTCAAAATTCATTTTCTTGGTCGAAAATTCAACTATTTGGTTGAAAATCCATGCATTTTGTTAAAAATTCGTCTTTTTCGGTAAAATATAAATCTTCTTGGTGAAAATTCATCAAATTTTTTAGCTGCAAATATAAATATTCTGTTTTAGATTCACAATTCATCATTTTCAGTTGAGAATGCATATATTTTGTTGAAAATTCGTATTTTTTGGTAACAAATTATTCTTCTTGGTTAAAAATTCAATTTTCGGTTAAAGGTTCCTCATTTTAGTTGCAAATTCATTTCTTTGGTTAGACATTTAACTATTTTGTTGAAAATTAATTTTTTCATAACTGAAAATTTAACTACTTCGCGTTTGCTGAAAAATGTATCTTCTTCAGTTAAAAATTCAACTATTTGGTTCGAAATGATTTTTTTTATTGAAAATTCATCATCACAGTTGTGAAATCATTTCTTCAGTTAAAAATTCAACTTATTTGTCGAAAATTACTTTGTTTATAACTGAAAATTTAACTACTTCGTACTTGGTCGAAAATAGTTGAAAATTCAACTATTTGGTCGAAAATTCGTCTTTTGTGTTAGAATATTAATCTTCTTGATGAAAAATTCATCTTTTTGGTTGACAATTTAGCTTTGCTTGAAGATTTAGCTATTTAACTATTCCATTTTGTGTTGAAAATGTATTGTTTTTAGTTAAAAATTCATGTAGTTTTCTTGAAAATTCGTTCTTTTTAGTAGAAAATTAATCTTCTAGATTGAAAATTCATTTTTTGGTTAAAGGTTCCTCAATTGGTTGAAAATTCATTCCTTCTGGTTGAAAATTTAACTATCTTGTTGAAAATTCATGGGTTTTGTTAAAAATTCATCTTTTTTTGGTATAAAATTTATATTAGGCGGAAAATTTATTTTTTTGGCTTGAGGTTAATTTTCTTGGTTGAAAGTTGAGCTTAAAAAGAAAATTTATAACGATCAAGGAAAATGAAAAATTGCCCAGGGAAAAGTGGAGGGAAAAGTAGAAAAAAAATCAAAAGAAAAAAGCTGGCGATAAGTGAGCGGAAACACAGGAGCTTCATTGTCGACAACGTGAATGAATGAATTGGAAGATTATTATTATTAATTTTTGAACAATTAATTTTTAATTCTACAGTATAATTTTCTTATAGGTACATATTTAAATTTGCTTGTCATGACTCTCATTCGCCTAGTATAGCTACGTCAAATGCTTGAAACAATAGTGTTCTCTGTTCTTTCTTTGGCTTGAGATGGTCATAAAACGGCGTTTAAATTACTTACGACCTACTCCAGTCTTAATAGAGGTAAAAGCACACGAACTGAGTGACGCATGTCGATTACTGTCTTGAAACCTACAAGCCGTTCTAATTTCCTAGAAACAGAACAATATATGTCGAATATCTAATATTGATGGGACTGCAAAGTGTTAAATAAATTATTTAAATTTCATTTTTGTTATTGGCCAAACCAAATATTTTGTGAATTATGTCAATGAAACAAGTTTTACAATAAAAAAGTCGATTTTTTAAATGTTACAAATGGCCATAGCTTCCTCACTCTTCAATCAAATGTATTAATAATATAGGTCAATCGATTTGTCTCGAATAAATCTTTTCTATTTTGCATCAATTGCTAATTATGACAATTAAAAAAGTTTTACTATAATTTTTTTTTAAATATTATAAATGGCCATAGCTTCCTCACTCTTGAATCAAATGTATTGATAGTATAGGTCAATCGATTCTTCCCGAATCGAGAAATTTTTTCTATTCTTACACCAACTTTTAACTATGTTGATGAAAAGAGTTTTACTATAAAGAAAATGTTTTTGAAATATCATAAATTAACATAACTGCCTCGCTCTTCCATGAAATCAAGGTAATTATATTATAGGTCAATCGATTCACCTCGAATCAA